>CAUYQV010089931.1:0-10798 GCA_963574575.1 Galagoides demidoff
GCGCATGGCCTACAAACACATGAAAAAATGCTCATCATCCTTAATCATCAGAGAAATGAAAATCAAAACCACTTTGAGATATCATCTAACTCCAGTAAGATTAGCCCACATCACAAAATCCCAAAACTACAGATGTTGGCATTGATGCAGAAGAAGGGAACACTTCTACACTGCTGTTGGGAATGCAAGCTAATATGGCCTTTTTGGAAAGAAGTTTGGAGAACACTCAAGGAACTAAAAGTAGACCTACCATTTGATCCTGCATTTCGTCTACTAAGTATATATGCAGATGATCAAAAATTATTTTATGACAAAGACATTTGCACGAGAATGTTTATTGCAACCCTATTCATAATAGCCGAGACATGAAAACAGCTTAAGTGCCCATCAACCCATGAATGGATTAACAAATTGTGGTATATGTACACCATGGAATACTATGCAGCCATAAAAAGATGGAGACTTCACATCTTTTATGTTTACCTGGATGGAGCTGGAACATATTCTTCTTAGTAACGTATCTCAAGAATGTAAAAAAAGTATCCAGTGTACTCAATAGTAGTATGATATCAATATATAATCACCTACGCATTGATAGGAATGGTAAAACATAACTATAGTCCAGAAAGTAGAAGGGAAGAGGAGACAGAGAGGAGAGAAGGGGGAGGTGGAAGGAGGAAGGATATTTTGGGGGACCTCACCAAATATGCATGATGCAATGGTACAGTTCAAAACTATTAAGAAAAGAGTATAATTGTGATGGATGTGTTACTTAGTTCGATATAAGCATTTCACATTGTATATCAAATCAGTCTACTGAACCCCCTAAATGCATCAGTGTACAAAGTTATGATTTAATTAATAAAACAAACAAATAATCAAACAAAAAAAAGTGGTAGCTGAGCCATGTCTCTGCACTGACCAGATTGGTCAGTTCTGTTCCCAGTAGTACTGGGACTGGGCTGAATTTCTGATCATTGAACTGTTTGTCACTCTTCTGTTGACTGCTTTAGCATAGGATAAAATGTGTGTTACTCTAAAGCCAACGGGAAACTGTTCAGTTGTCCTCAGTTCATGACCAGATTTGGTGTCACTTTGCCTGTGACCAAAGGGGAAAATCTTAATTGTTTCAATTAAGACGACGAAGAGAACCACAGCAATTGGTCACTGATCCTGTTGCAGGACTGATGCGGAAGCTATGGTGTCCTCTAATAGGGCCAGGGGCGATAGAGCAATGGAGACGTCCAGTGGACCACAGTGATCTTCATAGGCATCTTGCCCACTCCACATCACAGTTTCTGCATCTGAAAATGTTGCATGGGATTCTGCAAGGCCATAGGGTGTGTGGGAATAAACAAGACTCCTGAACTAGAACCTAAATGAAATAGAGGTTATTTATTCAATAAGAGGTCAACCACTTTCACTTGGGTTTGTCAGAGGCTCAAAACCAGGCAGGGGAATGGGAAAGCTTTAGAGGGGAAGGAGGGCAGGCTTTGGGTAGACCCTGGCAGGAGGCTGCAGGTAGGGGGACAGTGGGGACAGATTGACAAAAGGCTGGACATCCCACTTCATGGACTTGGGGAGCCTATTTGGCTTTCTAAGTTTGGTTCTGCTGTTGGACGTGAGTGTGAAAGTTAGGGAAACTTCATTGATTAGCCAAGTCCTGAATGTTTTAGGACAATAGAGCCAAGGCTGTGACTGAGAATTCTGCTGTAGTAAGTAGTTTAGCCATTTTCCACAGTAAGAGTTCAATGTCAAAATATTAAATACAGAAGGTTAGGCTGAATTACTAAGAGAGTTGAGTATGGGAAAGAGGAAATCTTGTCTTTGTAAACGTGACCAGCAGTACACTGCCTAGTAGGTCACAGGAAACAAGAGGGGCATGATGGAGGCCTGGGCTGCCATCTTGGAACGGGAAATGCCTGGTCCACACAGCTGACTAAGGTGTAAAGAAAGCCTTTTTTTTTCTAAGTATTAGATTAATATGACAGTATATACTATTAGGTTACAGTGTTTGCATTTGTGTAGTAATGAGTTGTCACTGAGCCTTCACCCAGGAGGTGTGCCATACATCCCTGCTTTGTACCCATTGTGTGGGGGTGGGAACTTACTGAACCCTCTGCCTTCTCCTTACTTCTGGAATTTAATCATATTTTTCTCTCATGTGAGCCTGTGGTTGTTCATTTGCTACTTTGAACTTAGTATTGAGTACATGGGATATTTGCTTTTCCATTCTTGAGATACTTTACTAGGGACAATGTTCTCCAAGTCCATCCAGGTAAATACAAAAGAGGTGAAGTCGCCCATCTTTTTTATGGCTGAGTATTATTCTATCATATACACATACCACAGTTTATTAATCCATTTTGGGGTTGATGGGTACTTGGTTTTTTTTTGGGGGGGGGAGGTTGTTTTCACATTCTTGCAATTGGGAATTGAGTTGTTATAAACATTCAAATGCAGATGTCCTTATGATAAAATGATATTTTTCCCCATCTAGGTAGATACCTAGTAATGGGATTGCAGGATCAAATGGAAAGTTTACTGTTAGCTCTTCAAGGATTCTCCATACCTCTTTCTGAAAAGGTTGCATTAGTTTGCAGTTCCACTAGCACTGCATAACTCTTCCCTTCTCTGCACAGCCACATCAGCATCTTCAGCTTTGGGATCGTGTGATGTGGGCCATTCACATTGGGGTTAGGTGATACCTCAGAGTGGTTTTGATTTGCATTTTTTTGATGCTTATGGCTGATGAGCATTTTTTCATGTGTTTGCTGGCCATTCGTCTTTCTTCTTGGGGAAAGATTTTGTTCACATCTCTTGTCCAATGATTAATGGAGTTAAATGCTCTTTTCTTGTTGATTTGCTTTAGTTTTCTGTACATTCTGGTTATTAGCCCTTAGTCAGATTCATAACCTGCAAGTATCTTCCCCCATTCTGAGAGTTGTATATTTGCTTTGTTTATTTTGTTCTTAGATGTGCAAAAGCTTTTTAGCTTGATCAGGTCCCATTTATTTATTCTTGTTGTTGTTGCAATTGCCAAGAGAATGTTCTTTCATAAATTCTTTCCCCATCTGGGAAGAATCTACATTGTTAAAATGCCTATACTCTCAAAGCAATCTGCAGATTTAACATTTAAATTAAAATACTGACATAATACTTTGAAGAATTGAAAAAATAATTCTTCGATTTATATAGAATCAGATCAAAAAACCTGAATAGCCAGCACAATAGCCAAAACAAATCTGGAGACATCACGTTACCAGGCTTTAGGTTTAACTGCAGGTGTATAGTGATCAAAACAGCACAAAAACAGAGACATCGATCTGTGGAACAGAATACAGAACCTAAAGATGAAACCAGACTCATACCACCTTTGATCTTCAGTAAACAAACAAAAGTATACAGTGGGGAAAAGAATTCTTATTTAATAAATGGTGCTCAGAGAAATGGTTAGCCAGAGATGAGAGACTGAACCTGTACATACTCTTACCACTTACAAAAATTAACTTAGGCTGGATCAAAGATCTAAGACACAAAGGGATAAAAACTCTAGAAGAAAATGTGAGAAAAACTCTTAAGGCGAATCTTCAGACAAAGCAGGCTCTGAATTCAGATCGTGAGACGCAGTCTACATAGCCCAAGTAGATGTCACTCCATGTCATTTGAATCACATGCTTTGTTGGCACAAATCTTTCTATTCTATACCATCCCCCCACCCTCTGATAAAACAGAACCAAAGTTTATTTGGTTGATTTGATATCTGAGAGATGTCTGTGGTTTGTTTAGACGAAAGAAAAAAATCAGAATTTGGTACTAATGAGATGCCCGAGAAAGTGACGGCAAGGTGAGGCATGTCCCTGCAGCCAGGCCCTTACATCCTTGATGGGTACAGGGAGGGGGCAGTGTCCTCTGGGGAGGTTGGAAAGATGACAGGTTTAGACTGTGAGGAAACCAGAGATGCCCTGCACATAATTTTATTTTTTTTCTTGATGAAGTCCGGAAAGTCATTTCTTCAAGAACAAGGTAGAGTAAATTAACCTAACAGAGGAGAGTTTCCTCTGTAGAAGGGTGGCAGGAAACCACCTGCTGTTTTATGGCTCACCCACATTGTTCATTGTTTTTATTTTTCCCTAATCACCATGTTATATTGCAGGGTGTGGACTCTGGACTACAAGCTCGTTTATTATGGACAGAGAGCTTGTAATTAGTCACCCTAAATTCTTGATGACTTCTGAGAATCAGTGATTCCTAACTGGAGGAGACTGATAGCCATAATTAGTGGAATCAGTGTAAAACTATTCCCAGACTTTCATTGTCTCAGGACATAAAAATTCATCATTACATAATGACCTATTGATAGCTTGATATTGGTGACTGTCAACCTTTTTTTTTTCCTGCTTTTTCTCCTTATTCTCTGCTTCACAACATTAGTTATAAGGATCACAAAAACTTTGACCTTAATTTGAACTACTGTAATTCTGAATAATTGCAATTGAATCTGCTGTTAATAAGGAAGAAGAAATTTAGAGGCAATTGAGCCATGTTTTTAATTTTTTTCACTTTTTATTTTGATGTCATTACAGATGAAGAGGAAATTATAGAAATATTACAGAAAGGCCTGGGGCCAGCTTATTCATTTCCCCAGGGATGACATGTAGCATAACTATCCTACAATATCAAAACTAAAACATGGCCTTTGGTAGAACTCATAAACCTTACTTAGATTTCATCAGTTTTATATGCACTCATTTGTGTGTGTGTGTGTGTGTGTGGTTCAGTGTCTTTTTTATGTATAGGCACCTGTGACCACATACCTGCTGTCACCACACAGATCTCAGCAAGAGCTTCTCCTGGCACTGCCCAGCTGTAGGGACACTCACCCTCTCCCTCATGCTGAGTCCCAGGAAACCACAATGTGTTCTTTAAAAATATCTCATGAATTAAATTATTCAATTTTGATATCACCCTTTTTTCACTCAGCATAATAGTTCTCTTGAGATCCCTACAATTTGTGTGTGTCCCTAGTTTGTTCCTTGTTATTCCTGAACAGTAGAATTTCATTTAATCATTCACTCCCTATAGGACATTCTGGTTATTTCCACTTTCTGATGAATAACATTCTTGTTCAGGGCTTTGTACGGACGTAAGTTTCAATTTTCCTGAGATGAAAGCCTGGTGCGTGATTTCTGGATAATACGTAAGTGTTTAGCTCAGCTGTTTTCTCAGAGTGGCTGGACCATTTTACATCCCCAGTGACAGTGTGTAAGAAATCTGGTCTCTGCTCCCTCTTCAGCATTTGATGGGACTTTTAGTTTAGTTGTTTTAATAGGCATGTGTGATTTAAAATTGCATATGAACTTTTTTTTTTAATTTTGCAGTTTTTTTTTGGCCGGGGATGTGTTTGAACCCACTACCTCTGGCATATGGGGCCAGTGCCCTCTTCCTTTGAGCCACAGGTGCCACCCCAAATTGCATGTGGACTTTACGGCCACCTTATATTTACTAAATATGATGATTTTGTCAATGTGCAATTTGTACATATTTTCCCTTGATCTCTTGAGAAAGATTGCCTAATCTTTTTTTAAAATAGCATTTTAAGAGCAAAAGGTTTTAATTTCCAAGTCCAGCTTAATTGATTTTTTTCTTTAATGGATTGTGCTCTTGATTCCCCGTGTGAGAGCTTTTCACTTTGCTAGACCTCTCGAACGTTTTACCTTATGTTTTCTTCTAAAATGTCTGTAGTTTTACATGCTGCTTTCAAATCCATGATTAACTTTGAACTAATTTTCGTATGAAGTAAGAGACTTAGCTTAAGGTTCATTGTTTCCCTTATGATGGCCAGTTGTAAAGCACCATATTGAAATGTTTATCCTTCCTCAACCTCAAATGAATTGCTTTTGCACTTTTGTTAACAATCACTTGGTCATCCTTTCATGGGATCCACAAAGTCCCTTTCTTAAAAGGATTTGTTCTGTAAAATTTAGATTCAATCAAAAGGCCACGCTCAAGTTTCTAGGAGGCTACATGTGGCTCCAGAAATTCCCCACCCTTGCACGGAGTCCTGCTCCATTGGTCAGCTTTTTCTGTTCCTCTGATAGTATCCAGCTGTCTTGATAACTGTAGCCATGTAATAAGTCTTAATATCAGGTAGAGACATTACTGCTACCTGATCTTCATTTTAAAATCGTTTTTACCAGCTTGGCGCCATGGCTCACCCCTGTGATCCTAGGATTCTGGGATGCAGAGGCAGGTGGATTGACTGAGCTCAGGAGTTTGAGACCAGCCTGAGCAAAAGTCAGACCCTTTCTCTACTAAAAATAGAAAAACCAGCCAGCCATTGTGCTGGGAACCTGAAATCCCAGCTACTTGGGACGCTGAGGCAGGAGGACGACTTGAGCCCAAGAGTAGGAGGTTGCTGTGAGCTATGATGCCATAGCACTCTACCCAGGGTGACAGAATGAGACTCGGTGTTTTTAAAAAATACACACACACACTCACACACACACACTTGTATATACATACGTCTGTAATATTTCTGCAATTTCCTCTTCATCTGCAATGACATCAAAATAAAAAGTGAAAAAAATTAAAAACAATGGCTCAATTGCCTCTAAATTTCTTCTTCTTTATTGTTTAACAGTAGCACATTTAATTGCAATTGTTCAGAATTACAGTAGTAATACACACTCTGTATTTATATTTTATAGTGATGAGAAACATAATGTGTTTGTGATTTATATTACATTCTTGAAATAAAATGTCCTTGGTTAAACTATTTTTTTTTTTTTTTTTTTAACTAGTTTTGTTTTTCCTTTTTTTTTTTTTAACCATTAACTTTCTCCATTGCTCTTCTCTTACTAATTTCATTGATTTCTTCTATTATTTTTTTTCCTTCAGCTCTTTTAGGAAATATTTTGTTATTCCTTTTCTAATTTTTTTAGGTAAGAGCTTAGATTATTAGCATGAGAACTTTATTCTATGTTCCCTCTCCCCTCCCCTTCCCTCCCCTCTCCTCCCCTTCCTTCCTTCCTTCCTTCCTTCCTTCCTTTCTTTCTTCATCCCCCTGGGTAGAGTGCCCTGGCATTACAGCTCACAGCAACCTCAAACTCTTGGGCTCAAGATCTTGTTGTTGCCGCCTCCTGAGTAGCTGGGCCCACAGCACCTGCCATAATGCCCAGCTATATTTTTTTAAAGATGAGGTCTTTCTCTTGCTCAGACTGGTCTCAAACTGCTGAGCTCAGGCAATCCACCTGCCTCAGCCTCCCACAGTGCTCTTTCTACTTTTTAAAAAATATAGATTTATTTAAAAAATGTTAAAAATGTAAGCTTACTGCATCCAGTATTTTGAAGCAGTCTCTCAGGCATGTACTTATCAGGCCTGGCACTTGCTTAGCATCTGAGATCAGGTTAGATCTGGCACTTTCAGACTGGTACGGCCGTACACTCCTTTTTTACTGTGAACATGTTATGCTATGAATTTCCCTCTGAGAACTGCTTTAGCTCCTTCCCATAGATTGTGATATGCTTTACATTTGTTTTCATTCAGTTGAATGTATATTTGATTTTCTCTTGACTTTCCCTTTGACTCATGAGTTACTTAGAAGTCTGTTTTTTAATTTCCAAATTTTATTTTTTGTTACTGCATTTTCGCTTGAATGCATTGTGGTGAAAAAACAAATTCTGTATGGTTTCAGGTCTTTTACATTTTTTGAGGTTTGTTTTATGGTTCATGACACAGTTTATGTATGTGGATGTTTGAAAAGAATATGTATCTTGTTGTGTTGGGAAGTTAATGCCAGATTAATCCTATTGGCTGGTGACGCTGGGCGGTCCTTTTATATCATACTCATTTTTTGACTGATGTTCTCTCAGCATTGAGAGAGGTGCTAATGGCTCCAATCGTCACGGGAGATCTATCTGTTTCCCCTTTCAGTTTTATCAGTTTTTGCTTCACACACATTTACATTGCTGTGTGTCTTCTTGATAGGCTGACCATTTTTTAGGAGGTAATGTCCCTTCTTCTCTGGCAATTCTTTGCTCTGAAGCATATCTTAGGCTTTCTCTTATTTAATGTTTGCATGATAAATCTTTTTCATCCTTTTAAAAATTTTAACCTACCTATCCAATTAGATTTGATTGTGTTTCTTATCGACAGCAAGTGTCTGGGTCATGTTTTTAAAATACATTCTGTCAGTATGTTTTATTGGATCTTTTATTAGACCATTACATTTAATGTAATTATTCATATTTATAGCCTTACACCTGCCATTTATTGCTTGTTTCGTGCTTTTTCATCTTTCCTACCCTGCATTTGGAGGGGAAAAAACTTTACCTTTTAAGAACAAATTTAGATATTAAAAAATCAAAAGAATAGGATCCCTCTCTTTTTTATTTGTTTCATTCTCTTCTGTAGTTGCTTAATTTTTTTTAAATTTTATAATTACGCTTTGATTGTTCTGTAGTATTTTTGAGTGTATATTTTTTATGGTTTCTTTGAGTATCACATGATATATATACAACTTTTCAAAATCTGCTGGGATTTTGTACTTCTTCTACCTTGATTTAAATATAGAAATACTACTTTTATTGAGTAGATTTACCCTTCTCCTTTATAATATATTTGTTTTAAATATGTCCTCTACATTATACAGTGGCAAATACAAGAGAAAATTTTATAAGTTTTGTTTCCAGCATCAAATAGTTTTTTTAAAATCCTAAGAGGAAATGATAATATATTATACTTATCCTCATTTTTACTTTTTACATTTAAAAAAATTTTCATATCCCATGTTTCTTACTTTTATCATTTCCTTTCTGTTTGATAAATTTTACTTAGTCATTCTTTTAAGGAAGATCTGTTGGTGAAAACCGTTCTTGGTGTTCCTTCCTTTGTGACTTTTTTTTTCTGAGACAGGGTCTTGCTCTGTTACCCAGGTTAGGGTGTATGGCTGCATCATAGCTCACAGCAGCCTCCAACTCCAGGGTTCACGTCACCCATCTGCATCAGCCTCTCAAGCAGCTGGGGTGATAAGTGGGCAGAACCATACCCAGCTAGTTTTTCTGTTTTTTACAGAGATGAAGTCCTGGCCTTGAGCTGTCCTCCAACCTTGGCCTCTCAGGGCGTTTTACGTTTGTTTTCATTCCTCAGGGTGTTTCTTGCTGTGTATAGAATTCTGGATTCTGGATCTGGATTCTGCTCTTTCCTATAAGCACTTGGAAATGGTGTACCCTTTCCTTCTGACCTCTGTGTTTCTGATGAGAAATCTTCTGTCCTGAGTATTATTGTTCTTCATATATAACCTGTATTTCTCTCCAGCTGCTTTCAATCTTCTTCTGTGGTTTTGGAGTTAGATGTTTGATTTAAATGCGTCTTGGTGTGGACTACTTTGAGTTTAGCCTGTCTGTTTGCTCAACTGCTTCAGGTCAGGGAGTGTCTGTTGCTTGGTGTGGGAAGTTTGATCTCTTACTTGTTTAGAGCCTTTTTCTGCCTTATTCTCTTTCTTCCCTTCTTTTTTGACTCTAATGATGGGAATGCCACATCTTTTGGTATAGCACCATACCACACTATTGGATAGTCTCCAGTATCCTGTCCTATAGTTTTCCCCGTGAGTTCTCTCTGTCATTAACCTTGGATAATTCTTGTTCCATTTTCTGGTTTACTGATTTCCGGTTTCTGATTCCTTCTTCTGTCATCTCCATATTTAGCCCATTCAGCGAAGTGTTTTTTTTTTTTTTAATAGTTGCATTTTTCAGTTCTAAAATCTCCATTTGGTTCAACTGTGTAATATATTTTTTGTGTGTATATGGTTTTTTCATTTTTTCATTTGTCTCAGCCATGTTCTTAATTGCTCCCTGAAGCATTTTTCTGCTGGCTGCTCTAAAATTCTTGTTGGATAATTTCAACATCTTGTCATCTGGTTGTGGACTTCTATTGATTATCTTTTTCCATTGAAGTTGAAATTTGTGCTTAGTACCATGAGTGATTTTTCATTTTCTCCTGGCTATGATGTTACCAAGATCTGGATCATCTCTCTTATTGGTCCTTTGCTAATACCCTACTGGGTGGGGTAGACAGCAGCTCATCCTCTCTGCCACTCCGTGGGAGGGCACTTGCTGCCTGTGGTTGGTGGAGAATGTCCAGGCCCCCCTTTGACTCTCTTGGTTACCACACTGCAGGGAGGTGGCTGCTGGGCATCACTGAGCTGCGGTGGAAATCCAGCTGCCCTTCCTCTTCTAGGACTTCATCCTCTTAGAGGGCAGAAAGGCTTCTCTGCTGGGGGTGCGGATTCTCCTTATCTTTCAGAGTCATCCTTTAAAAATTATTATTTTTATGTCTAGGGTTTAACTATATTTAGCAGGATAGGAAAAACATATGTAAATCTGTTAGATAATTGCCCCAGAAAGCCCCTTCCCCCCAAAGACCCTTCCTACTCTTAAAGCTACAACTCCTCCCCAAGCACAGGAAGTGGCTTACCTCATCACTCTGTTCTAATTACCCTCTGCCTGCCCCTAATGACTCTTTCCACAGAAGCAATAACTCCTTATTGGTTATCCCACCATCCCGTCACCATTCTGAGACTTCCCTATATAAGGGTATATTTCTGCCCCTTCTCCCCCTCTCTCCCTTTCTCTCTTCCTCGCTCTTCTCTGCTCTCCCTCCTCTCTTCTCTTCTCCACTCTCCCCTTATCTCTCTCCCTTCTTCTCTCTTCTCTGTGCTCACCTCCTTGGTGCTGCTCTGCAGCCTCCCTCCCCCACCAATAAAGACCTTTCATACAAGCCTTGGTGGTCTGTGAG
>CAUYQV010089936.1:0-12116 GCA_963574575.1 Galagoides demidoff
CTATTCATGAGCAAATAGCAAAACTAAGTAAGCATAATACAAAATTAATAAGACATACCTTTTAGAACAAAGTAAAGGAATTAATAATAAACTACTATTTACTACTGAAAATTCATCCCTCCCGCCCTGTTTGGTGGTCACATGATGTCGGTTTGATATTACCGCTAATGCGAGTTGGCTGTGGTTGCAGAATCAGATTCCCCTTAGTGCGTGCTGCCTTCATGTCTACCGGGTTTTTTTAAGACCCTCTTTGCTCAAGATGGAGGCACAGTCCTTAAATAAAAAATGGCCTGTCTCACCTAGGGATAAACCTATTTTTGCCCCAAGTAGTGTTTATTTTCATAGCCATGTCCACACTGTCTCAAACTGACCTTCTGCTCTTGATGGCCCTTGTAGAAAGAAACGGCGGACACTGTTGGATGCCCATCTAATTTTTCTCTTTTCTTTCTTTCTGGTCAAATCTTGATTTTGGTTGCAGTCAGTGTGCCCAGCACCAGGGGGGAAATCAGGATGGAACCAAGACAATCACAGTCATGCTATTCTTCTTGGCAAAGATCACATGAATGAGATCTCAGGGGAGATCTGCTGGGGGAGGGGGTCCCTGAAAGGCTGTCCTGTCCCAAGAGAGCCATCTGGAGAAGGAGAGAGCCCCTTTCCTCATCCCTTCCTGCTTTCCTGGGTTAGCCACTGTCCTGTGGGGAATGTGAACTGCTTTAGTCTTTTTGAGACCCTGAGGGGAAGATGATGAGAATCTCATGGAGGCTGACCCAGTGCCCTGATGCTATTCAGCTTTTGAATAAATCAATTCTGGCCCTAAATCCAGGATTCTTGTCATTGAGATGATTACCTTTTTTTATTGGTCAAGGTATTATTTATGGGCTTATTCTGTTACAGCTAAAAGCATGACAACTGGTACAATCAGGGCCATGCCTTGATTTCTCCTGTACACATGGGCACCCCACTTAATTACTTAAACACACATGCATGATGACATTGTTGCCTGAACCCTCTATGGTTATGTTGTTAATGCTGAAGGATTTATAGTCTCTTTTTAACAGAGTGGGTACCAGGCTCAGAGAGTGACTTCTTTTATGGCAAATGATTCTGGTGTCGTATCTCCTGGGTTTTAATTGCTGTGATTCTCCCGGGGGGTGGAGGGGGGGTAGTGGTGGTGGAAAATAGCAAGTATTCAGGTGTGACACTGTCCTCTCTGAAGATCTTTGCATTGCACAGAGGTCTTAGGAATTTTGTTGGTTAATTTTATGTGTCAACTTGCCGAGGCCATGGGATGCCCAGACATTTGGTGGAGAAACATTATTCCTGGTGTTTCCATGAGGGTGTTTTTGGATGAGATTAGCATTTAAATCAGTAGACTGAGTCAAGCAGGTTGCCTCCCGAATGTGGGTGGCCCTATGCAGTCAGTTAAAGGCCTGGATAGAATAGAAGGCTGACCTCACTCCCATCCCTCCTCATATAAGAAGAAATCACGCCTGCCTGACTGCCTTCGAGTGGGGACTTCAGCTTTTTTTTTTTTTTTTTTTTTTGCCTTTGGACTCAGATGGAAACATTGGCAATTGCAGGGTTTCAGGCTTGCTGGCCTTTAGACCAGAGCTACACCATTGGCTCTCTCGGGTCTCCACTTGCCAACTGAACATCTTGGAACTTGTCTGTAATTGCATAAGCCATTTCCTTATAATGAATCTCTTTCTCTACCTCTGTACATCCTATTGGTTCTGTTTCTCTGGAGAATCCTGACTATACAGGAAGGAGTCACCCAGCCCTGAAGGCAGAGGGTTTCCTTCTCAACAGGAAACTGACACTTTCTGTGCCAGGAGCAGACACAGCATCTCATTTAATCTTCTAGCAGCCCCGAGAGGGTGGTCCTGCCACTGCCTCTCATCAGGGGGGGAAACGGACACTCACAGAAGTGCAGCAGGTTGCCCAAGGCTATGCAGGTGGTAACGGCAGCCCTGGGATTTGCGGGTTTTCTGTTATATCAACCTGTCTAAGTGATGCTGGAGCAATTTGTGAGAGGTTGAATTTTTTGTTTGTTTTCCCGTCTATCCTGAAGGAGGTCTTTGTTCTCTTATTTAGGCCTGAGCCCCCCTAGCTCGGCTCTGTTCTTCTCATTCATTTGAAAAGCTAAGTAATTTACAAAAAGACAATTCCTTGGCAGAGTCAGAGACATTTGTAGCATTTTCAGCTAAACTTAGACAATTCATTTTTAGCCTCAGGTGAGAATCTCTTCTGCCCCTACCACCTTTTTCCCCATCTTTCTTCTTTTCATTTTTTGCTTCTAGTCTCAACCTCCCCCACGTTATTCCTTCCACCCATGAAAGCAATTTTAACTTCATGAAACTAATTAAAGTTTTATGTGCCTATGTTCCCTTACTGGACTGATTGTAGATTCCTTAGATTGAAATGGAACCAGGCCAAGATGAAAAAGCCTCTAGGTCTTTCTTGCAAGTGTGAGGTGGTAGGTGCATTTGTGGGGTGACTTGGGACATCCCCAATTCTTGGTTTGGGGATCATAAAGCTTAATATTAATGATATCCAAGGTCCTTAGCATTAAAATGGCATGCTGGGAAGTCAGGCAGATGCCATGGGTGCAAATAAAATGTTTGCTGGATGAATGGATGGATAAATGGACAATTGAGTGAAGGGGAAATAATTACAATTAGTCCTACTTTTAAAAATGCTATTGATAAAAATATCACTTATGAGTGCTTACCATGTGTCAGGTTTTGTGCAAAATAACTTACAGTCTTCAATTCCCTTAATTCTAAGATAATTATTATTATTCTGTTTTTACAGATAATGACAGGGAGGCATAGAAGGTCTGGAATAGTGGTTCTCAACCCTCCTAATGCCATGACCCTTTAATATAGTTCCTCATGTTGTGGTGACCCCCCAACCATAAAGTTATTTTCATTGCCACTTCATAACTGTAATTTTGCTACTGTTATGAATCGTAATGTAAATATCTGATATGTAGGATGTATTTTCATTGGTTGTGACCCACAGATTGAGAACCGATGGTCTAGAACTTACCTGCACATACTTGACAATTAATTGGAGTAACTGGGCTCTGAACTAGCATTTGACGCCATTGCACTCTCCTGTGGTTGAGTGTGGCGTGTCATTTTGCGCTAACTCGTGCCCTCGTTTTTTTTGCTATGCTTTCCTCTAGGAGGAGTGTCCCCGTTACCCCAACCACCCTGGGTGTGGCTGTGTGACGTCCTCTGGCCATGGGTACACATGTGGACACGAGGTGTATGCACCAATCCAGAGCTTTAAAGACTGGTGGTTTGACTCTGCCTCTTGTGAGTTCCTTTTCTCCGCCTTGAGATTGCAAAAGCTATTGCAGCAAAAACTGACTAATATATAGCCTGCGCATGCTGAGACGGACTCATCTACATCGCCCCCCCAAAGGGGTGGACTGTAAACGCAGATTGGAAACATTTTTATTAGGGAAATGGGGAAAGGGCCAGCCAGAAGGCGGCCGCTGAGTTACAAAGCCAGAGAGGGGGCAGCTGTGGAGGCTCAATGAGAAAACCACTTTCTGGAAGCCCACAGTAGGGAACAGGGAATGACAGTCAGAAAATCATACTACAGAGGGCATTGAACAACCTGCTAGAGATAATGGATGTTCTCTGGAATGTTCCGGTCAGGGAGCCACTGAGGGTTCATAAACTAGGAACATGGTGCTTTCAGGAGCCTGCTCATGGTTCTCACCATGTGTGGAAAATGTCGCTGGTCATGTTTCCCTGTTTGAATCCCTGCCTTATCCTGTAAACCTGTTACTCTGGCTACAGCCTGTGCCAGCAGCCAGGAAGTTGATTTCTTTCTACCTTTATCTGGTGTCTATCAGGATGGGTGACTGTTCCGTTCAGAGGAGGAAAAATGAAGCTGCCTCAGGAATAATAATAGTGCTGTTCTTTTTAAAAAAAGTTTCTGAATCCTATTTATCTGTGCTGAGCAGGTCAAGGTCTGAGGTAGAGGAGATAGAACCGCCCAGCATATCTTATCTATTACGGGCCAGGAGGCTTGGATTCATGTGCACGTGACCTGCAGACTCACACAGGGTCCTACGGTGAGAGGGGCCCTATGGTGAGAGAGGCCCTGGGCTTGGTTTTATGCTCTGCTAATGCATCTTAAAATTTCCAGTAATTTTTGAACAGGAGACCCTCTGTTTTCATTTTGCACCAGGTCCTTGCTAATTAGATAGTCAGTCCTGCGGTGCTGAGCTCTTTATATACCTTATTTCATGCAATTCTCCTGACAACCCTATGAGGCAAAGAATGATCACTCTAGTCTTATTGCTATGGAAACTGAGGCTCAGAGAAGTCAAGTGATTTTTCCCAAGACCACACAGCTGGCATGTGGTAGAGCTGGATTTGAGCCCTGATCACGTTGTCTCCAAAGCCCATGCTTCTTCACCTGACATGTTCACAGAGCATTTTGGCTTTTTAGCACCTTTCTTTACATCATTTCCGTGTGAGCTTCCCCACAGTCCTATGAAGTCCAAGTCACTGCTTTCATCGACACTGTCAGCTGAAGCCCAGAGAAGAGAGGTGGACTGTCCCATAGCAAGTGGAGTGAGATGAGGACCATGGTCTTTCAGGCCCAGCTCCCTGAAAGCTGGGTGGGCAGAGCTTGTGTCTTAAAGAATAACCTCATGGGGGCAAGTGAGACCCAGGGCTGTCAAGACTCTTCCAGCCTCTCTACCTGTCCATGACCCTCTCATCTCTCACAGACACACAGTACTCGTGGCCCATACTCAGAGTTAACTGATGACCTGGACAGTGGAAGTTTCATAGCAACACTCAGTCCAGATCTTCCTCTTTATGGAGTGGAGCTAAAGTCTGAGAGAAGTGGAGTAACTTGCCCAGAGTCATTCACAGGGAAGTGGCAGATATTCTATGTACCAGGTACTATGTAAGTCCTGGGGGACACAGGTGACCAGGACAGACACAGCCCTGCCCTCCAGCAGTTCACATCTAGAGGGGCAGCGGACAAGGGACCTAAGTCCTCTGGCTCCAGAAACCCTCTGCCAGGCAGACAGACCCTATCGGCAGAGCAACAAGCAGGCTGAGCACTCGTCAGCAGGAAAGTCTTGGAAACTTCTGGCTGGGAGAGGTCTGAACCATTGTCTTAGAGCTGATGCTGGCTTTGAACTCAATTTGCATAAGATAGGTCCTATCCTGTTAGAACAGCAAATTAATAGCTCATTTTATGGATTGAGCAATCAACACCCACAGCCCATTAAATTTAACAACAAATTTGGCTAATGAGCGTCAGGCTTTCGGCTTGGTCCCACCATCATCTCAGGCGCTTCCTCTTCCTTCCTCCTGACCTTTTCATTTCCTTTCAGCTCCCTCCCCGTGAACCCTCCTCCCAGATCCTCATCTTCTCATTAGTACACGTGGTGCTAATTGAACTCCCAGTATCTCTTCCATACCGGGGCTAGAAGGTCTTCCTGGTCCCCGGTGGGTTCTGTCATCCGTAGCGTGCCCCAGACTCCAGACATCAGCACACAAGCTCATTCTGGGGCCCTGGGCTGGGCTGTGGGAATGTGCGATCAATATTTTATAAAGGCGTCAAGGTGGTGATAAAAGATGCATGAAGTGTTGTGTGGGGAGGAGCTTGCTGACAAAGGAGTGGGTGACATTATAGCTAACCTTGGTGGCTATGACTTACGTGGATGGAATTCACTAAGGAAGACTCCACTCTGATCTTGCCAAGGAGATGGAAGGAAGATTTTTCATCAGGACATTGTCAGATTTCCTAGACCCTCCGACTTAACCTTCCTTAAGCCTTCTTTCTAATTGCTTCAGATGCATGGGTTGTACAGCTAAGGCGTGAGGGCCTAGATGATATGGTTAATCAGACTTCCATTAGCTGTGGTTTCCCATGAATTTTGCATGACCGTCATGCCTTCCTGGCAGGGTCTGGGGAGCTTGGAGATTCTGGATCAGGACGACAGTGTGTGATAGATGGGATTATCGGTGCCAGTTACTCCACTGTAACAGCAGAACACATTCTGGCCTTTCGCCACTGCTTTGCTCTTTGCGAAGTCCAAGTTGGGCTTGTCCAAGTGAGTTGCCAATGGAATGACAGTGGGTGAGACTTGATGGGAGGCCTTCAGTGTACCTGCATGGTTTGGTTTGGGCTCTTGTCCTGCCCTTCCCCGTGAGAAAAAAGTGCCCCTGGTCCAAGGAGTTGAGAGATATCTGGGGGGGCCTGAGGCAAATGTGTAGCCCGAAGCCAACTCCAGATAAGCTCAGGCTGAGGCAGAGCTGTCCTGCTGAGTTCAGCCAAACCACAGTTACCTGTGGAACCATCAGCATGAGAATAAAAGCTTGATGTTCCCAGCCAATGAGTTTGAGGGTTTGTTACACAGCATTTACACGGTCATATGGGGTACAAATGGAATGTTGCCTGAACTTTCTCCCCTGCTGGGTTCTTTGAGGCTCCTTCTGGAGTTACATGGAGGTAGATCTCTGAGAATCATCCAGCAGCCTAGCCCTGCACTGCCTGCCTGGCCTGGCCTGGGCATGGCCTCCTGACCTCTTCCCTCCTCCTGACCTATTTCCTGACTTATTCATTTCTTCTCAGAACTGAATCCTGACACTGCTTCTCCAGTTGTGATTTGTCACTTCCCTCTCGCCTCTGATTAAGGCTGTACAGCCATCCTTGGGCATGTCCCACCTCCAGGCTGCTGCTCCCGGTGGTGGCCTTGCCACTCAATCAGCACTCGAGACAGAAGCATCATTATTCATTAGTCAGCGCTCATTTCTTCATGCGTCTGTGCAGCAACGAGCATCTACCCTGTGCAAGATCCCGTGCTGGGGACTTCCAGAGATATCCCGGGCACACTGTCAAGGACTCTGCAGGGAAGACTGGAGATTGCTCCTCCCTGGCTTTCCCCTTCCGTATTCAAGTAGCCACTGAGTTCTGTGGCGTGTCTCCATCCCCTTGCCTTCCTCCTGTTAGATTATTATCATTTCTCGCTTGAATCATGGCAACAGCCTCCTAAATCTTCTCCCTCCAATTCTGCTCTTTCCCATCTACCTCTTGGTTTCTCCTCCCAACTGGTGACCAACCTGATCTTTTAAAGCAAAATCTGGCTGTGTCACTGTCCTGCTTGACATCCGCTAGTGGCCTCCTTTCACTGGCTGGATGAAGTCCCCCTGCTTGCTGGCATCCAAGGCCCTCTACGATGGGGATCCTGCCGACCTCGCCTGACTCACATCCTCTCCCGGGTCCATCTCATCATTTGTCCTGGGTGCTCCCCACCAGCGGCTCCCACATTGACTGTGAACTTCCTGGTCTCCGCCCTTTGGGATATGCTCTTCCTTCTGCTGGTCATGTCCTTCCTCTACTCTCTGAAAAGCTTCCCTCCTCAAGCTTTGAGATTCAGCTCAGCCTTCCCAGAGCCCCCTTGGGCAGAGTTCATGAGTCCCCTCCCCTTTCCTACCATACACCTTGTGTGTCTTTCTCTAGTGCAGTATTTATCACACAGTTATGACATTTGTTTTGCATTTGATAAAATTTTCTTTTCTTATTTACCCAGATTGCTGCTAAAAAGAATAGATGAAGTTAACAGGCAAGCCTTTGTTTTGCTAAGTACGTTGCTGGATTTGTATATAAACAGCTGTGGGGCTGGAGCCAGAGTGAAGTCACTGTGCTTAGCAGAGGGAGAGGAGTTTGCAGATCTAGGTGGAGGTGTGGGGAAGGACCTGGGGTGTCTCCTCTCTTCTAGGGAGAGACAAAAGCCCTCTGCCTTCCCCCTGCTAGATGGGCAGCTGAGAAGGGACTTGGGGAGCACAGGGACTGTTTGAGGTGGGAGTTGTAGATTGATGGTTGCAGGGCGTGCATGATGTCTCTCCATCTGTCATTCAAAATCTTCCAAAGTCTGCATTGCTGATTAATGCTTTTGAGTACAATGGGAAGTTGATAAAGGTCAGGTTCTGCTTTTGAGTGGGTTTAGAGTAAAAACAAAGGGAATAGCCTTAGACCGAGGGGCAGGGCAGATGGGCCCAGGAAGCTGAATATCTCTAGAACTGAGAAGCAGCCAATGGGAAGAGCTTTGTACTCCTGAAATGAGGACATCTGAGCCAGGCAGCAGCATGTCCCAGGCCAGGAGGCCCCAGCTGGCATCTTGGTTAATTTGCCTATGTTTGTCTCCCCCATTACATTAGCTCAAGGGCAGAATTAGTGCGGAATTTATTAGGATTCTTTTCCCTGTAAGGGATCTAGAGCCCCCTTGAGTAGGCATAAATGAAAAATAATGTGTTGTGTCACATAATGAAAGGTTCTAGGGATACTTAGGGTCAGATAGGCCCGGGTCTAGGTGCTCAAAGGATGTCAGTGGGATTTAGTGCTCACTTTCCTGTTTACCTTCAGGATAGTTTCATTACTAGGGAGCTCTCTCTACGGGGTGGACCTGGCAAGGCTCTGGCTGTCTCGCAGCTGCAGAGCAGAAGCTTTCTCCTACTCATAATTCTAGGGACTGGGACTCATTGCAAAAATTTGGGTTATAGATCCACTCTGAATGAATAACTGTAATAAGAGTCATGGCCCACCTTTGGTTCAGGGAGGGGAGGAGGTTGAAATCAGTTCTGCCTGGGTCATCTGGTCTGGGAGGGAGGGAGGGATAGTTTCTTAAAGGAACATGAAGTGGCTGATATAAGAAATAGGGGAAGTGAATGCCTGTGACGTCATCTCTGTGACCATATAGTCTCTCTGTGTCACGGCCTTTGAAGTAGAAGAGAGGCTGATACGTTTTATATTTGATTCAGAACAAAATAGAGAATTCAGTTTTGCCATACTTTCAAGATTATTCCATCTGTAAGTATCACAAACATCACCTGTCACCAGACGTACTGGCCTGGTCGGGCACAAAGAGAAACCGCCTCCTTCCTCCCTCTACTGCCTTCAAACACGGTCTGCTGACCCTCATCTCCTCACCCCTTCACGGCATCTCAGGCAGTTCTTCTTACTTTTTCAAATGTTTTCAACTTGACTTTATTTCTTAGGCTGCTTTCAGATTGAAAGAAAAATAGAGAATACAGAGAGTTTCCATATTTCCCAGTTTCTGACATTATTAATTTCATATTACTTCGTATAGTACATTTATTACAATTAATGAAGCATTACAGGTACACTATTATATTCAATCTCTTTTCGATATTAAACACAGTCCTACTTTGAGAGATTAAAATCCAAATCAAAACTTGACTCTTCCATCTGATTCAGACCCTTCTGGCTCAGCTCTAACCTGTGGTGTAGGGACCTGCAGTGGGCAGGGCGGGTGGTCCGGGTCAGAGAATTCATGCCTTGGTCATCATCCCTGTGCCTCCCCCAGCACCCTGTTGATGGCTTCTCCAGGGTCAGGTCTTAGGAGTAGAGATTAGGGGAACAAGGGTTACATCTTATGGATTTATAAGACCAGTACTGTTGTAACTTGACCACTGGACAACCAGTAAATAGGCTGTCTCTTGGGTCACATATTCATGGCTGAATGGAACCTGCCATGGGACCCCAATGACTATACTCCCGGATGGTGCCCCCACAATTCCTGCCCTTGGCAATTCACCTCCAATCTTTCTCTTCTAGGAGGGCAGTTTTCTAGGGCTGAGTCCTTTCAGGAGCCCTCCACGTGGCTGCCCTGTAGCCCCTGTGCACTTCACTGACTCTTAGAACCACAGCTGCTCCTTCCCTGCCTCTCATCCCCAGCCAGCTCTGGGCTCATCTGCACCCCCAACTGCTCAGAACTCTTCCTCAATGCTCCACTTGAACTTGGCACCGAGGACCAAGGCCTCATAGCTTGGTAAGTGCCCCCCTGGGTGGAGGTCACTAGGCTCGCCTGCTTACCAGCACCCCACTGCCTCTATGAACGGCTCACTCTTGGTGATTCCTCTCCCATAGAGAGGGTAGGAGAAACCCCATAACCCTCTCCATTTCTATAAACCCCCAAAAGTCTTTTCCTTCTCATTGTCTCTTACAGTTGTCTGGGGAAGATTGAATTTTCTAAAGATGACTGCTACAGTATCTCCTGCCCACATATCCTTCTAGACTCTAGACTAGAATCTTGCTGTTCCTCCCTTACGAGGTAGAGCCTTATTCCTCCCTTAAGTGGTAGAGTCTAATTTCCTTCCCCTTGACTCTGGGCGGGTTTGGGATGGGCTTATAATCAGTAGAATGTACCAGAAGTGATGTAGTATGGAGTCTGAGATGAGGCAGAAAAGACGGTGCAGCCTCCCAGCACACCTAGGATTTTGAACACTTGAACTGGGGTCTTGAGCTCCCTGTGAGGCAGTAGGGTACCCAGCAGCTCTCGCCGTGAGAAACTCAAACTGACCCAGGTAGGGAGATACAGGGAGACCCCTTAAGACTAGGCAGAAAGAGAGAAATGTCCAGTGAGCTCCTTGCTGCTCTAGTTTTGGTCAATGACCAACCACATAAGAGACCCCAAGCCAGAGCTGCCCAGCTGAGCCCTTTCTGGATTTCTGACCCACAGAAGCCAGGAGAAATAATAAAATGATGTCTTAGGAGTGATGTGTTACAAAGCAGTAATAACTGTCACACCTTTAGGTTAGAGGTGGTTGAGCGGGGAGGGGAGTGAAGGGGTGGGTCACGGGACCTTCTGGGTCTCTTTAAAGAGTCCAGCATGGGTTGGGGCAGCGCCTGTGGCTCAAAGGAGTAGGGCGCCAGCCCCATATGCCGGAGGTGGCAGGTTCAAACCCAGCACCGGCCAAAAGCTGCAAAAAAAAAAAAAGTCCAGCATGGGGATGACCAGTGACTCTTCACAGAATGAAGGTCCTGGTCACCCTTTACTCCTGGCTTTGCAGCCATAGCTGGAGTTCTTTGCTAATGGTTCTTCCTGTAGGATGGTGCTCCTTAAAGGAGTGCTTGATGGCCACGTGCCAGTCGACAACCCCTTGTTGGAGCAGAAATTGGAACAGAAATTGGCACAGGTGTTTATTCCCAGCAGAAATTGAAATAAAATAACTTTTATAGCTATTTGATAAATCTGTAGACTTTAATAATAAACATTTGAGGCTAGCAATTTGTATTCTTTATTTTTATTTCATTTTTTTCCCCTAGCAATTCATTTTTATTGTGTTTTACAAAAGCATTGGTTTGCAATGAGATGGGAACAGAGAATAAAAAAAAGGAAACAACCCAAAATAAAATGCTGGTCCTGCATTGCTCTTGGGGACCTTTGTTTCATATCTTGCTGTGCTGGCAGTCACTGGGGCTGAAAGAAACAAGGACCAACCAACTTTATCCCAGGTGTTATGCTAAAGTATTTTACAATCATCATCTCATTTCATTATTATCATGACTTTGCAAAAGAGGTATTATTATTTCTATTATATAGGTGAGAAAACTGAGACTCTGAGAGGTTAAATAATCTGTCTATAATCACATAGTAAGAGGCTATAATCAATTTTATTAGTCTCACAACTACTTATCACCACCTCTTTACCCATAAGATTGGTGGGAATGCGAGCTAGTATGGCCTTTTTGGAAAGAAGTTAGGAGAATAGTCAAGGAACTAAAAGTGGACCTACCATTTGATCCTGCAATCCCCCTACTAGGTATTTACCCAGATGATCAAAAATCATTTTACAACACAGACATTCGCACCAGAATGTTTATTGCAGCCCAATTCATAATTGCCAAGTCATGGAAGCAACCCAAGTGCCCATCGAGCCATGAATGGATTAACAATCGTGGTATATGTATACCGTGGAATACTATGCAGCCATAAAAAGACAGAGACTTCACATGTTTTATGTTTACCTGGTTGGAGCTGCCACATGTTCTTCTTAGTAAAGTATCTCAAGAATGGAAAAAAGGTATCCAATGTATTCAGTACTACTATGAAATCAGTATATAATCACCTATACATTCAGATGAATGGTAAAACATAACTATAGTCCAGAAAGAAGGAAGGAACAGAAGGGAGGGGGAGGGGCAGAGGAGGCCCGGAGGAGAGAGGGTATCTGGTGGACCTTACCTCATGTGCATAATGCAATGATACATTTCAAAACTATTAAGAATAGCCTATAAATGTCTTACCACAACAAATAAGTAAGCGAGGA
>CAUYQV010089937.1:0-16018 GCA_963574575.1 Galagoides demidoff
TCACTTCTGGCATATGGGGCTGGTGCCCTACCCATTTGAGCCACAGGAACCGCCCATACTCCATATGTCTTATGGGGAGAAAATCTTCCTAGATGACTCAGGAGGTGTAGCTAACCAGATCCTGAAGAAGCAGAAGAGGTGGATTTTTGTTCAGGCCACCTGGGGCAAGTTATTTATTAATAATTTCTCTGGTTGCCTTACTTATATCATGAGAGTGATGGCTGCTTTAATTCCCCTAAAGCACTAATATTTTATGGTTGGTCTGCTAAGGGCTAGTATTTTGAAGAGCACTGTTAGAATACTCTGTTCCTCTTCAAGCATGTCCATCCAGGTTCCATGTCTAGAAGAGCATAGAACACCCTCCTCTTACTTAGTATTTCCCCGGGACAAAGGGAAAGTATATATATTGCTGTTAAACCAGACAAACAATTTTAAATAACTTAAAAAGGAATTGAAATAACCTGAATCTGGACTTACATGAGAGCGCCATCAGGAAGATTATCTAGAAAGAAGAGGAATCTTTAACTGGAGAGATGAAAGATGGAGAAATAAGTTTTGGGAAATCACTGTGAATGTGGGCTCATTGACCTTGTCTGGGATGGGAGACACGGAGGAAGTTGAAGTTGAATTGCTTACTTTAAATGAATAGATGATATGCTTTTTTATTATCTAGGGGATAAAGTGTTCTTTCATTATAAGTTATCCTAATGTAATAACTAATCCATGCCAGTATGTCATGTGTAGGATAGGGGAAAATTCGTGTCCTTTGTGGGGGTAGCAAGGTGGAGGACCACATCGTCCTGAACCAGAAATTCATTTCCTGGTTCTGATGGCAGAACCAAATTCTGTGGGAGGTGGACTAGTTTTGCCCCAGGCTTGCAACTCTGTAATGACGTGGGAAGGTCCCTGGCTTCTCGGGCTTGATGGTGAGGAAGCCACGACGGGAGTCATCAATAGGCAGGCAGATTTCAACACAGCCCATGAATAAAGGGCACTTATTCCATGCCCAGTCTGAGCACCTATCAGGTAGTTGCTTTCTCTCTGTCCTTCCTTCTGAGTTTTGGTCCCTGTATATTTCAGGATGTCCCAAAGGTCGCTATACATACACCGAGAAAATGGAAAATCGTACCTAAACAAACCTTTATGGACAGAATATTCATCACAAAATTTTACCAAATAGTTCTTTGTTTGGTGATGTATTAATATTAAAAATATAAAATATAACAATATTTTATACAATATAAAATAAAATGGAATAGGAGTTTGTTGATTTTCCCTGTGCATGGTGACCTTTTAGGAGGCAAGCTGGTCATGAATTGACATTTCATAACTATTTCAAATACTATGTTAAAAGGTCCGTGGTATTTAATGCAAGTCATTAGCAAATGCTTTTACAAACAAATTTGTTTTTTAATTTTAATAAATCCTTGAATTAACCTATCGGGATAATTTGAAGCAGAGTAAAAATGCCATTTCTTTATCCAGAAATCCTGTTAAACCAGTAATGTCTCCATTCTACTCCTAGTTTTGGAAGAAGTTTTAATGTAAAATGCTCCAAGGAGCACTGGGGGAGAGTGTGTTAATATCTAGAGGTAATGGGAACAAAATTGCTCTCCTTCCAAGGGCTAAGGCTGAGCCCCTGTTCTGGCACCTGGCAGGATGTGGGTGGTGGGGAGGTGGGGGCCCTCACCCCCACTTGACCCATACCTGTCCAGCTGGGAGTGGGTCCCTCTACTAGCAGTTGGGAAAGGCTTCCCTGTATTGACAGGGTCATTTCTACTCTTGTACAAAAAGTGGCCTGTGTCTGTTGTCTTAAAACTGCTGTTGTCTGCTTAACCCCAGATCCGAAGGCCATCTGGGGACCCTATAAAACATTAAGAGTTGTGGTTTGGAGGAGAAAGACTAGATTATCTGCTTGGCTTTTACCATTTTCATCACTCAGATTCCTTCTTGATAAATGGAAACTTTTTGCGCAACAGAAAGACAGTTACTACATTTTCAGGTTGTTTCAGGTAATACATTTGTCTCTTTAAGCATCCTGTACACGTTTTCTCTTAGTTTCGCCCTTCCTCCTTCCCCATCGGCCATCATTCTTCATACCTTCCTCCAAGGTTTGAGCCTTTGAAGCTTGAAGAAGTGCCACCACCCCTGTCCATGCATGACTGGCCTGTCAGCAAGGCCTTTGCGGCCTCCAGCACAGCCTCTGCCCAGCCTGGGAAAGCACAAATGCTGTATCATTCGCAAGGGCACCCCCTTATCCTAAGGGGAAAGGAAAATTGAGGTGTTAGGTCATTGTTTTAAATTTAAGATTTGCTCTGAATATATTTACTTAGAGGTCAGTGATTTTCAGTAAGTTTTGTTTTTAGATTTGGGGGGGAGACTTAAAAGAAAAATAATCACCCAAAGAAAATGGGATTTTCATAGTATCTTATTCCTAAAGCATGATGGGATAAAGCACTTGAGATACTTTTAATATTCTCAGGGTGGTTAAAACAACAACTTGAGATGTAATAAGCGCAGACCTGACCCTACCTAAGGCGCAGAAGATGGATGGAAGTAGTTTTCATTTTAACGTGTTGATGTTGCTCCTTGGAAACGTTTTCCCAATGGTTTGGAGGATTTGTGGTGTTGCAGAGGCAGAGGGATCCTAATGAGAAATAGCAGATCCACAGCCAGACAGCTTCCTGCAGTGCTTATTGTATCCCTGTCCAGGCATTTGTAGTGAGAGGCATTTTTGTTTTCCTTTTCCTTTCCTTTCGTCATTACAGATGTGTCCACCACCCATGCAGATGCTTGGGTTTCTGCCTTTGGGAGAGCCACGTTCTCTCTTGGGAGTGGCTGAAGGCTCAGAGTAGCTGTGTGAGTGTTGCATTCTCCTGAACGGGGAGTGGGGGTGGGCAGAGTATCACAGCTCTAATGCCACAGCCGATGGCCTCACCACCTTCCTGGCATCATAGTGGATGGTGGTATCAGTGCCAAGCAGGCATATTGCCAGCATGGGCTACCATTCCCGAAGGATGACAAATAAATAAATACCTCTTTCAGATGTGTTTACGACATGAATCTCAGGGTCCACTTAGCAGACACAGCTGTTTCACTTCAGGATTTAAAGGTTTCCTATCAGGAAAGAGGAAATAATAGAATAAAAGGAGGTTTTCCTAAGAAAAGCAAACACACGTACTATTTACTAAATACAGAATTGTTAACTATTTAGGTGGCTTCCAAATACTGGATGATGTGAGCTTGCTTTAACCGAAACTATCTTAACATTTTAAGTGTGACAATTACATTAGGAAGAGTGTTGAGAACATGACTTATGATGCCATTGTGCTTTGGTTACTGATTCTCAGTAACGAGCTGGATCTGGTGAAAATGCAGGGAGGGGCAACTTTAAAAAGTAGTGAAGAAAGGGGTAGCAGTAATAGGGACAATCTAAAAAATATCTAACTTCTTAGTTCCAGAGTGGTGAAAATTAGGAAGGGGGAACGATTGATGTGGAAGATAGGCGTGTTCACACAATCTTGGAATATTAGGATACAGAGGCAATCTTCGGTCAGAGCAAGTAAGTTACAGGTGAAGAGTGAACTATTTATATGGAAGCACAAATACTGGTGAAATTTATTATGGAAGAGGCATAAGGGCAAGACACATCTGTGACTTCGTGTGGGATTGGCAAGTCTGTAAGCAACTTCTGCTAGAAGTAAATAGATATGGACCTTTTTAGAGTGTCCTGGAAGGGGATGATCATGTGTCTGTCCTGCTGTTTTTATATGAAGCATGACATAGATGATCATGAATGGGGAGGAGAGATGGAGATCCCCTGGCTCTTACAATCTAGGCTACATGTTACTTGTGTTACTTAAAAACCTCCAACTAGCAGTGATAGTACTCTATCGTAGAACATTTGAAAAGTTCTGGAACATGCATGAGCCATGACACCAGACTCTCACACCAATACCATTGGTTTGATGTGTTCCTTAGATTCAAGACTGTTTTTCATTTTGATTTCTTACAGTCATTTTATAAGCAATGTTCCTCAGGGCTGTGCAGTGAACACTTAGAAGGACTCCGCAGCATCCCCCACTGCAACTGGGCCGGGGAGGGCAGGAGGAACTTCCCACTTGGTGACTCATCTTCATGTGCTCCGAGCAGAGCCTGTGCCTGGTTTCCAGGCCCTCCCAGGGCCGATGGGATGATGCTGGGACTGAGCCTTGCAGCTCCCGGGTGGTAGAACTGAATGATCCTCTCTCTACAGAATGAGGTCATTCTGGGAGCTTTGGGGGATGGATACACATTCTATATCAGAACCTTGTGTTTTCCTTGCATGGAAGGAGTGTGTTGTTTTAGACAAAGGAGAGCAAATGAGCTGTTCTAGGGGCTGTGGTTGTCTTTTACAATGCCATCGCCTTTGGTGTGGGGACAGGTAGGCTCTGAGATGCCTTTAGCTAACTGGACCTGTTCATAAGAGGGGGGCCTTGCTTTGTGCTCTGGTGGATCTTGTGTAGAATTCTTTAGAAGTTTCTGATTAAGGGTGCAGTTGCCCCCCAAACGAGCTAGCAACAGTGAAGCATTGGTATACCCCCTCCCAATTTAGGAAGATAATAATCTAGAGGATGTGGTACCATGGTATTACAGAAAGATCATGGAGTTGAGTCCCGCTTCTGCCATTTTCCCCAATTTACAGAAAAAGAAATTGAGGCTTAGGGCGATTAAGCGATTTGCCTGAGGTTGCCCAGGTAAAAGACTCAAGACTGTAACTCAAACCTGTCTGGTCCCCAGATGGCTCTCTTAAATCTGCTGAACCCTCTCTTCTTTTTTGGTGGAGCAGTTTTTAATTTCTCTGATCCCATGGCAGGGTGTGTGGGTAACCCAGTATGCCTTTTATGTGTGGGTGGACTTACAGAGAAGGATATGAACTCCAGAGCACAGCAGACTGGCCAGGTTTCAGCCATGGACGGCTGCAATCTGCATGTAAGAGTGGACAACTTAACTTCCCTGTGACCCAGTTTTCCATCTATAAGACAGAGACAATAAGACTTCGTAATTTTCAGAGTATTGACTGAATTACTACTGAACAGAAGGCTTTAAAATAGAATCCTTGTATTGGGCAGCGCCTATAGCTCAAAGGAGTAGGGTGCCAGCCCCATATGCCAGAGGTGGTAGGTTCAAACCCAGCCCCAGCCAAAAAAAAAAACTGCAAACGAAAAAGAAAAAATAGAATCTTATATGTGATAAACATTCAGGAAACATGAGCCATTATTATTTTTGCCCTAATTTTCTACCATTTCTTCAGGCAAGAAAATAGTTGGGCACTCTGTGGTTGGCATGAAGCACAGCTCTGTCCCCTTAGGGGACATTGCATTGCTAGGGGGCTCTGTGCTTGGTGGCCACAGTCTGGGCAGACGGTGCTGTGTGCGGCATTTCCATTCCAGGCAGGTGCCCCAAGCTCCCAAAACAGGAAAACCTCCACGACCAGCCAGCCTTTAGCCAGCACTGCAGGCTGAAATTCACAGGCTGTGCATTCTGTACTCTTATTGTGCAAAAAAGAGAATGAGAATTTAAGCTGATACTGATTTCATTGAAAAATACTTTCATAGTAATTTATAAGATCCAGACAGATTCAATTCAAATATTCTTAGAGTCACCACCAGTGGTACAAGTGCTGGGGGATTCATATGACTAATTTGTCTGTTACTGGGGGACGTTCAGTTTTGTTGGAAACACACACAGTTTGCTGCAGAAGGCTTTGTAGGTGAGTTTGAATTGGCAATTGAGAATTCATGTTTTGGGCTGATACAGAGAGAGTGTAGGCAGCATCTAGGACAAGGAGAGGGGCATGAGTGAAAGGGCATGACTTGGTTGGATCAAAGGAGGTGTTGCTTGGAGTTAAGAATCACAGATGAGAAATGAGGGGAGACACAGAAAAGTGAGGCTGGGTGAGAGTTCTGCTTTCTACTTTGGATCTAATATAATGGGGAAATAAACACCATGTATTCTCACTTTCTGGGATATACCTTGATAAATTTGCCCCAAAACTACAGACATCCCCTCTAAGAGTATGTGGACCTGTAAAATGCCAACTGGATTCGGCAGAATATGTACACGACAAACACATGTAAATTGGAAAAAAGAAAATACCTTACCTTTCCCAGGGGAACTGAACAGGAGATCATATTACTTAGATTAATGGGAAAGCAATATTATGTAGCTAGTTACTCACAACTCCAACAATGTAACTAGCCATCAGGTACTGGCTTTTGAATATCACATCCAAGGACCTGTTCAACTTAAAGTTTTATAGATATGTTTTGAAGGTGAAAACTATGTATTTTTTTTTTTTAAGCTTCAACGTTCCCTCATTAAAGGACCTGCAGCTTGCTAAATGCCAACCTGATGAAGATCTGGGGAAGCATAGCTCTTGCTTGGTTTCTGGTTCTTCTTGACTTTTATTGGTGATTATTATCTAGTAATATGTCTTATTAAAGTATGGCTGATAGAATAATAATTGCATTCATTAGCTCAGGCTGCTACAAGAAAATACCATAGACTGGGTGACTTAAACGACAGAGATTTATTTTCTCATGGTTTGGGAGCTGAGAAGTCCCAGATCAAGATGCTGGCCTGTTTGGGTCCCTGGCAGGGTATTCACCTGGCCTTCCCTTGGTGCATGTATAAAACATGGGAAGAAAAAGATCAACCTTTTGATGTCTCAATGTCTCTCTCAGATGTCTCATCTTATTAGGGCACTAATTCTATTAGGAGGTGCACCTCCCATAAACCCATCTCCAAATATTCTCACTTTGGGGGTTTTGGAGCTTTAACACACACATTTTTTGTGGATGGACAAATACTTAGTCCAAACAATAATTAACTATAATTCTTCCATTACTGTTCTGCCTGAATGATGATCTCAAGGCTGAAAGGAGCCTTAAAGATCAGCTCATTTGGTCACAAAGCTGATGCCCCAAGTCTTCTGTGGTACAGGTATCTGACCGATGCCTGGACACTCCAGCCAACATGGTCTTTCAGCCCCTCCACTGACTTGCCCAGAGGAAATGCTGAGGTCCTTAAAATTCCCTATAAATGCCCCAATAATTTGCCCCTATGCTACCTGTCTGCCCTCACCTCCTTAGCACCTCTCATTAGTCTCTGTGCCCTGGAACACTGTCTAGAACAGTGGTTCTCAACCTTCCTAATGCTGCCATGTATTTTCATTGTTACAAAGGGGTCACACCCCATAGCTTGAGAACATTCTTTCTTCAGATATATCTATTTTGTCCTTTACCTTAAGATAATTTCTCAGGCAGTACTAATGGTAGGTTGACACTTATTTTCTTTCTTCACCTTGAAGGTATTTTCCACTGTATTTTGCCTTCCAATCAGCCTACTGTCATTGCTTTAAGGGTAATCTGTCTTTGCACTCTGGCTACTTTTAAGACTTTCTTTGGTCTTTGGTGTTCTGTAGTGTCTCTTTGATATATTAGGTGTTGGGGGCCTTTTAATGTTTCAGTTTTGCATTTATTGGGTCTTCTGCAACTTTAGATTGGTGTCTCTCATCAGTTCTAGAAAATACTTAGCCATTATTTCTTCATATGTTGCCTCTGACCCATTATTTTCTTTTTCTTGAGGATCTCTTACGCATTTTTAGCATCCTCATATCTTTTAACCTCCGTCATCTAGTTTCCTGTCTGTCTTTATCTGATTTATTCTGGATAATCTCTATTGCTTTATCTTCATGTTCACCAGTTGGCTCTTTGGCTTTGTCTAGTCTGCTAATAAACAAATGTTTTTGTGTTTTAAGTAACACTTACATCGCATGATTTTATTTCTAAAAGTTCCATATAGTTATTTTCAAAATCTGTTTATTTTTAATAGTTTTTTTATTCCGTACTTATTTTATACATTGCTACATTTATTTTGTTAAACAAAATTGTTTCACATCTTTGGTTTGGTAATTCTACTGTCTAGGGTTTTTTTTTGTATGTATGAGAGTGGTTTCTGCTGGTCATTGGTCTTGTATATTAGTATCTTTTAAGTGTGAATTAGATTCTTGAATATTTATCAGTGGGACTCCTTTCAGATCTAGATTGAAGATGGATTCTCTGCAGAGAATTGGCATTTCCTACTGTCAGGCTTCTCAGAGCATCAGCACCCTGGGACTATCTTAAAACTAATTTTTGGCATGGGGTGTTTCAGCCCAGCATTGTGAATTGGACTAGAAGTCCTATTTGGGAGCTGGATTTTGATTACCCAGTTTTAGGGGAGATTTTTCTCCCCTCTACTTGTTCAGAAGGTTTGAGATGGTCAAATTTTCTTGCAATTTCATCGAGGAAGCCATTGTGCCTGTTGATATGATGACATTGTGCAAATGAGGAAGAGAGTCCTATCTTATACTTTATTGCTATCAGCCAGAAAATTTTCATAATGTAACATTAAAATTAAAGATGACTGAGAGATGAATGGTATCCCTGGAGTTGTCTGATGCATAAGTTGCCTTTTGCTTCTGCTTCAAATTTATCCTCTGTCCATTCTGCTCTATCGAATCCTGCCCAATCTTCAAAGCTCAACTTGAATGCTCCCTCCTCTTAGAAGACCACCCTGAATTCCCCAACTCTAACCCCAAATGGTCTCCCTCTCCTGTGAACTAGGCAGTGGTGCATTTATCACAGATTTAGTGACCTTTTTATCCTTTTTTTCATCTCATCTCCATTACCAGATGTAGAGCTACATGCTTCCTTCATATTTCTATGTTCATAGCTTTAAAGAGATAATTGGAGCATTTTTATTCAATAATTAAATGAAAAAAATTTAATTGAATAACTGGGTAGGAATCTACTAAGCAAAGCATTAAAAAAGACTAGCAGTTTGGATGGTGCATAAAGATTCTGTAAATCTCACGTGTACAGTTGAGAAAGGTTGTCAAAGTGGGTGAAAGCCTTGTCCGGGTGCTGGCGTACTTGTCATAAAGGGTTTGGATGCTTTGCTATTTTCTTAGTGCCTGAAGTGTTAGAGCAGTTTGGCAGAACTTCTGTCCTCTCATAATAGACTCAGAGATGTTTGCTACAGAGAAAAATCTTTTTTTTTTTGCAGTTTTTGGCCGGGGCTAGGTTTGAACCCAACACCTCCAGGCTTTGGGGCTAGCATCCTACTCCTTTGAGCCACAGGAACCACCTCAGAGAAAAATCTTTTTACCATTCCAGGAAAATGATTTCAACCAGTCATTATTTTTTTCAGAGATTAGGCCATAGTGTTCTACCAAAATTACTGCCCTAAAGTTTATTTGATGATTACTCAAGATGTTTCACTCAATTTGATTACGTGAAGGAATATAAATCATAATTTTTTTAGCTTTCTAATTCTTTTCTACCATCAGGTGAGTCTAGATTTTTTTTTTCAGTAGAATTGAAGAAATGCTTTCTTTAAAATCTTATTTGCTAATATTTTGCTTTATTTGATACTTATGGAAAATATACTTTATACTAGGCACTTTTTATAAATTACTTGATTTAAATCTTTAAAGATCCTACAAGACTCCCATTTAAAAAATGGGGAAACTGAGGTAAAATAACTTATCCTGGTCACTCAACTATTAAGCAGTGGGACTGCTGAGATGTGGACTTGGGTTCACCTGACCAGAAAGCTTTGTTCACTGTCCTTCCAGGGCACCCCACATTTCCAGACTCAGCTTTGTGGTAGGATTTGGTCAGAATTTAAATGTCAAACATTAAGTATGTTTGAACTTCATCTCCTCCCATTTGAAATTCAGAGCTCATTACCGTCTTCACAGGACATGACCTTGTAGGAAAGTGATTGAGCGTTTCCAGTTTTTGTTGTTTACTTTGAATTTGGAGAAACAGCTGGAAAACATTATGTCCCATGACTGTTACTGACTTAATGACTCACATTTATGTCATGGTATAGAGGTCCTGAAACGCTTCATGAATAGTCAGTGGTCATTGAATAAGGAGACAGCTTTTCATGCACTGCAATCAGTGAACAATTGTGATTGGCCAGGTTTGGACCCTGCAGGTGCCCATAGGAGAAGGGTGGGGTTTGCCCTGTGTGAACCACTTACCACAGCTTTCCCACAAGGCAGGGGAGTTCCACTGCAGTCCTGTTCTTCATTATAACTGAATGGAAATGTGGGTGGGTAGTGGACAGAGGGTCTAATGCTCAGGAGAAATGTATGACTAAAGATTCTAATTTGGCTCTTAAAACACAGATGGGACTTACAGCTGTGGGGTTGGGTGGCCGAGACTCAGGGTTGGACCTTGAAGGGAGGAAAGGAGAAGGGAGAACTGACATCTGAGGGACACTCAGCCATGTCAACAGGCCATGTGGACATCTCAGAGTATTTGCTGGTTTCGTTAGCAAGATGGGAGAACTATGAGGATGGTAAAAATGATAGGTGATGACCAGCAGTTGGAAATGTGAATTGAAGGGGAAGCAAAGTCCAGAACGGAGCCCCCTGGTCTGGGTCCCCAAGTGAATGCTGGCTCCTTCAAGAGAGAGAGAGCGAATCTGGGAAGGTGCAGTGGGTTTGAAGAGAGAGGGTGAGTTTAGAGTGCATCAGTTCGTATTTCCCTTCCACGCTTCTCACTAAAGCTATTGGCTTATGACTCTCAAACCCATGAAAGTTTGCATGGAGAGGGAGGAGGGCCAAAGCAGACACTTGGTCAGTGGAACACTCAAGGGGGAGGTGGGGTAGCGTGTGAAGGAGCCTGGGAGGCAGAGATGCAATAGAAGCTGAGGTCGTCTGGAAAGCCACATGGGGAGAGGGTTTGGAGGAAAGTCAGCAGTTTCCACTGCTAGACGGGGATCAAGTAAGTTAACCCCTGAGAAGTGTCTATTGATTTTGGCAAAGACTATTACAGAAGAGTGGTGGGGTCGAAATTCAGTTAACACAGGGATTTTAAGTGGACGAGCAGCGTGGCGGAGCAAGTCAAGTTGACCATGAATAGAGGAGCAGCTGTCAGAGGAGGATATGGCTAAGAAATGGGGTTAGTTTTATTTTTTTTAGAGACAGACTTTCACTTTATTGCCCTCAGTAGAGTGCTGTGGCGTCACAGCTCACAGCAACCTCCAACTCCTGAGCTTAAGCGATTCTCTTGCCTCAGCCTCCCAAGTAGCTGGGACTACAGACGCTCACCATAACACCTGGCTATTTTTTGTTGCAGTTTGGCCAGGGCTGGGTCTGAAGCCACCACCCTCGGTATACGGGGCCAATGCCTTACACACTGAGCCACAGGTGCCGCCCGGGGTTATAATTTTTTATATTGTTTGTCGATGGAAAGAGGTGATGCAGAGAGATAGAGTGAAGAGACAGGAGAGGAGGAAATCTAAGGTCAAGTCCCAGGGGAGGTGGGAGGAGAGAGAGTCAACCCAGTCATGTAGGAGGAATGGAGGTGAAGATAGGTGGGGATGCAGCTGTTTCTAGACATACAAGTCCTGACAAGTTCATGAGCTCACCCTAGAAAACATGCTACATACCTCATTGCTGAATATCCCTATACCTTCAAGGGACTCCCCTTGGGAAGCTATGCCCTGATGCCAGAGCCTAGTCCACTTTTCAAAGCCATTTTGTAACTCTTTTTCTGGAATGGCCATCGAAACTGTTGTCATACAGCAAATAAAACCCCGCAACAACAATTATGGACACCACTCAGCAAGATACCAGCACACATCAGCAAGAACACGGGTGTGAGACATGGATTTGTTTGAGCAGTGCTGCCAACTTAAGTGCCAGGCGGCAAGTTCACAAACTTAATTGTGAGACCTTTGTAGGACCACAGCTCTGAGGGTCATTGTAGAAACAGAGTTTCAAAATTGCTTTGAAGGGTGGACTAGGTGCTGCCATTAGTGCACAGCTTTCCAAGGGGAGTGATATTCAGCAATGAAGTCTGTAGCACTTTTTCCAGGATGAGTCCATAAATTAATTGTTGGACCTCATATGTGTGTGGTCCTCGTTAATGAATATTCGAATTAGTATACAGTGTCACCCATAAGTTAGATCAACTCCCCCTTCTTAGTCTTCATCCAAAAATATTTACTGTTAGAAAATACAGTACCCCCCCCCCCATTTTACAATCCTGGAGCATTGGTAAAATCCAGAATAACGTAAATAAAGTTTTATTGGAACATAATCTATAGCTGCTTTTGCATTACAGTGTCAAAACCTAAAACATTCACTGTCGGACCGTTTTCAGAATTTTTCTGGCCCCTGAACAATTAATAAAACCAAAGCCCAAAGGAAAGGTTGACTCCAGAGGACCCCACTCCTGTGCATCTCTGCGCCTACTTTTCCTTCTGAGTTCCTTGGCATTCTCCTGAGGCTGCCACCTCTCTTAGAATTGTCCTGTAAGGCCTTTCTCAAGTGCTTTCAATAGTTACAGTTGCTAAGGTGAGGGTTTAATCTGCATTGCTTGTCTTGTTTCTCTTTAACTTTTCTAAGCAGCCAGGACTCACTTCCTCTCTGAAATCATTACCAACCCCCCAACCTCTGTGTATTCCTCATTCCTCATCCCAAGCCAGAGACACAAAGTGGTTTTGTTCCTTCGCTCTGCTCCGTGCTTGAGTGAATTGTTAACAATCCCACACACACTATCTATATAGTCTGCTTCCTGTGACAGTCCCCCCAGCTGCGACAGGGGCTGTGTCCACCTCGAACAGGTGGCCTCTTGGAGGAGCGGGACCACGCTGACCCTGTCATCAGCATCTTTCATTCCCCTGTTTCTGAGCATGGTATTGGCACTCATCAAATGAATTTAGACTAAATTGAAAAAAATATATAAGTGCTTCCAAATTGCTTACTTACACATAAATGGTGTGCTAATTGCCAGCCCTTCTCAACCATTCTTAAAACCAGATCCCCTCCCGATCTTTTGAAATCCACTTTGAATTAAACTTGACCAAATCTGAAAGCAAAGTAATTGTGTGTAGGTACACGTTCTCTCTTTATTTCCCAGTTCTCAGTATTTGAGAGAAAATATAAATCTATTCAAATCTATGTCTTTGCCTAGCTTTCAAATTCTTCTGAAAGGTTTAAGATTTTAATAGTTGCAATTCAGCTTTACAACTTGATTGATCAGATTATAGCTATATTTAGCTATATGTATTGTCTAGCAACTTGCTGTGCTGCTCAAAATGTAATCTGCCTACTGTAAGTGTCTGCATCACTTGGGCGCTCATTACAAACAGAAAGTTCTGGACTACTGATCTTGTTGTGTTCCAGAAAAACACACAAAAACTAGGGCCCTACCATATCAGCCTTTCATATGTTTTATGTATCATCAGGATGTGGTTTTGTATTTTATGGTGAAAGTTTTCTCTAGCAGAAAATTCTGCTGTTTTTCTCTGTTGTTGTTGGAGATAATCACATTAGGAGATAAAGAGAGTTATGTCTTTCTTCTTTTTGCTACCTGGAATGCATTTAATTTCTCCCTCCATGTACAAAAATAAAGTCTCTGTCTTCTTGGATCATCTGAAGTAAATGAACAACCTTAACCCTCACTCACAGCAAAGGCTTAATGCTGTTTATTTTTCTGGGGGGCTGTATCCGCATTTTATCCTTCCCCTTTGAGTACTTGGGAATTTGCTTGTACGCACAGTGGTGGATTCTATATGGGAGGAAGGTATATTTCCCATTTTTAAAAAAGTCTTTGGGAAAAACTGGGGCATTAATTATACAAACACATGTAGAAATAAAACAGTATTTCTTTGAAAACACCTAATTCACATACAGTGAATTATTATTCATGTTGTCCTTCTTGCCAGTTAGTCCAAGAAGCAGAATAAAAAATTGTTGTATTTATTTATCTGGGGGAAGATTGTGCTCATGGACGGAATTTAAAAGATTTGTGGAAAAGTAAATGTCCTCCCTGTCTCCACCTTCATTGAGGACAATTGCTCCTACCTGCTTTTTACGTGAACATTCAGAGACTGTACGGAGGTTCTAAGAGTCATGGCTGAGAAGGTGGACTCTGGCAACAGACAGAACTTGAACCCTGGCCACTACTTTTGTGACCTTGAGCATGATACTAAACCTTATTGTGCCCCAGTTTTCTCATCTGTAAAATGGGAATATTAGAAATGCTGAGAGGAATAAATGAGATAATTTGTGTATAGTGCTAAGAATTCAGATAGCAAATATTGATTACTAATATTATATGCAAGCCTTTCTTTATGTCTTCATCTTTTCTATATGTAAATAGTCACACACCGTATATATTTAAATACTTTTTTTTAAAGACAGAGTCTCACTTTGTAGCCCTTGGTAGAGTGCTGTAGTGTCATAGCTCACAGCAACCTCATACTCTTGGGCTCAAGACATCTTCTTGTTTCAGCCTCCCAAGTAGCTGGGACTACAGCCTGCCACAAAGCCTGGCTATTTTTATTTATTTATCTATTAATTTATTATTTTTAGAGACAGAGTCTCACTTTATCACCCTTGGTAGAGTGCCGTAATGTCACACAGCTCACAGCAACCTCCAACTCCTGGGCTTAGGCGATTCTTTGCCTCAGCCTCCTGAGTAGCTGGGACCACAGGTGCCCACCACAACGCCTGGCTATTTTTTTTGTTGCAGATTGGCCGGGTCTGGGTTTGAAACTGCCACCCCTGGTATATGGGGCTGGCGCCCTACCCACTGAGCCACAGGAGCCACCCTAAATACTTTGTTTTTTAAGAAAAGCATAACCAATGTGATATCTTCACCTAAAACTGTAGAGACTGGTTCTTTTTTTTTTTTTTTTTGCAGTTTTTTTGCCAGGGCTGGGTTTGAACCTGCCACCTCCAGTATATGGGGCCAGCACCCTACTCCTTTGAGCCACAGGCGCTGCCCAAGACTGGTTCATTTTATTATATATCTACAGAGAGCTTCTCAATTTTTTACTGGTTCCACAGTGTCCCGTTTTATGGATATAATTTATTTATCTGGGTTCCTAGTGATGGACATTTAAATTGTTTCCTTTTTTACGATGGTATAAAAAGCCTTGCTGAAAGGAAATGTGTGCATGTGGTCGTGTGTCTGTAGGGTAAGTTTCTAGAAATGGAATCTAGAAATGGTCAAAGCACAGGGTTTAGTTATGGGTGAGTTAATTGCTCTCCATAGAATATGCTTCCACCAGCGAAGTGTGAAAGTACTTTCAGTAGTCAGAGTTTAACTTTAATTTTTTACAATGCAATTTTGTTCAAGAACCATAAAAATATCCACACATATTTGAAAATTTGAGGTTTCTAGATTTTTTGGAACAGGTTGGGTGGTGGTAGGAACACATCACTTAAAGCAACACTTTATTCTTAAGTGTTAGAAGCAGCAAAAAAGTGTCTAGTGAGCTGTTTCTAAGAGGAGGTAATGATATGTCACACATGGTCATTATATTCAGTAACTCTCAAAGTATCTTTGAGATATTAAAACTAAATAAAGAGCCTGGAAAGAAATGAATAATAGCATATTTCCTTTTAGTTTGCACCAGAGCCTGGCCTCTCAGATATTTGCTGAAGCGTCTTAGCTTAGCGGCACCGTCACCTGTGTCCAGTTTCTGAGATTGGCACAATACAGAGAAGCTCTTTCTTTTACTCAAATGTCTAATTATACAAATTCCAACTGCCAACCAAGATGATTATACGGCTTTTGTTTAGGATGGAAGTGAAAGTTTCTTCTAAATACTCTTCAATGTTAACATGATCTCCTAAGTAAATCAAATCTCAAGCCTGTATTAGCACCTGCTATCCTGTACCATATTGACCTCTGCTTAGTAACTTTCAGGAAATGCAAAATATTTGCAGTCGCCTTCTTATTTGTTTTACATTTTGTAAATAATTTAGCCCCACTGAATTTTGCAGAGTTGGTAATAGAGAGCTCTCCGGAAACGTAATTCTAGTCTGTGGTGAGAATTAGGATTAACACTGAGATATACATTTTTTATCCATTTGACAGGTGATCATTTGGCTTATTGGGGGATTCAGATGGGCTGAGGAATTGAAAGAGGAGAAATAAAGATGATATTCCAAGAGACAGAT
>CAUYQV010089938.1:0-79399 GCA_963574575.1 Galagoides demidoff
GCGCGACAGCCGATGTTTACAGCAGCTTGTAGTAATTGTCGAAAAGTGGAAGCAGACTAGAGGTCCTTCAGGAAGCGAGTGGATGAACAGGCTGAGGCACACCCAGACAACGGACTGGTAGACAAGGATGAAAAGATGGGGGATCCTACATGCAGACTGCTAAGTGGAAAACCCAGTCTAGAAGGCGCGTGCTGTGTGATCCCAGCTGTGGACATTCAGTGGTTGCCAGGGCTTGGGAGTGGGAAGGACAACAAGGGGAACAGGAGGATTTTCAGGGCAAGGAAACTTCGGTGCATGATCCCGTCGTAGGGAAGGCTGCCATTGGACCTCTGCCAACCCTTAAGTAGAACACCGAGAATCAGCCCTCAGGTGCAGCATGTGCCTAACTTAATACTAATGCCAAACGTGGGCTCGTCTGCTGTAACAAAGGCTCCACGGGACTGCCAGGTCCTAGTGACAGAGGACAGTGGCTGGGGTGGTGGTGAATGGGAAACTCTACTTTCCATTCCATTCTGGAATCTAAACCTGCTCTAAAACACAAAGTCCATTAATTAAAAAAAGATTCTGTCCCTACGTGTAAAACAAAAACTATTGCTTATTTAATGAAATACAACAAAGAAATATAATAAATATATGACAGAGAAAAGGGAGAGGGAAAGGTTCGCCCCAGGCAGAGCCCTCTCAGCAGGGGGGGCCCTGATTCTCCAGGACCACCGTGTTCAGGTCAGGTGCTTCTCCGGCGACTGGGAAAAGGCACAGAGCCCCAGCCCTTGATACAGGTGGGCTCATTATAGCCCCACAAAAGCCCTGGAGGGAGGCACCCTTGGCGCCCAGCTCTGGGCCATGCCCAGGCTATGTGACTGCTCTGCCCTCTGCATGGAGGCCAAGTAGCCCGAGTTCAAGTCTGGCTCCTCAGAGCTCAGAGTGGGGGCTCCCCGGCAGCACCTGGCTCAGCATCCCTCCTGCCCCCTTTCCGGGAGCCCTCTGGTTCTCCTCTGCATGACCTTGGGGGGCAGCTCCTCCATCTCCCTGCAGACATGCTGCTCACTCGTGTGCTTCTGCCCAAGGGCCCACCAGGCTGATCCCAAGCCTCGTCAGGTCAGCGGCCCGCCTCCCCCACAGTGAGATGGAAGGAGGCTGCAGGCCTTCTGCTACTGAACTAGTCTGCTTTGGGGACTCTAACATACATTTTTAAATTTTTGTGCAAGCAAATTGGCTTTCTCCCACACCATCTCTACATTCTCCTCCATAATTTATGACTGTGCCAGCAACTCTTTGCCCTTAATCACCCTGACTCTCTGCTCCCGGACTGCGCCAGCTGCAATCCTTCCACTTACCAGCAAGAAGTGCAGTTTGTTTTATGTTTATTATTTTGGATTCCATTTATTATCCTAAAAGCTACATCTGAGACCTTTAGCTCGGTGAGATGCTTGAGAAGCATGAGTGCTGTTTATTCTTTGGCAAGATGCTGAGAATTTGGGGGGACTTAGAATCACAATGCAGAGGGGAAGTGTCACGGCTATTTTCTGCACTTGGAAAGTGTTTTCAGCCTTTTGTTATGGCCTTAAGATTTACACCCTTGGGTAAACAAACCATGGTGTGGTTGCATGATGGATCACCATACGGCTATTTGAAATTACAGGCAGAAGATCCAGAGTTTCACACACAAATGAGCAGGTGGAAGCATTGCAGGTGCCAAAAGCAAACTACAGAATGACTTAATGCCCAGGTTGGAAGTGGCCAAATGGCTGTGTGGGGGTAACGAACAAGGAAACGCCTATTTCAAGGAATATAAAAGGATGAATTTCGAGATGCATTTGTACCCTATGCAAGTGAACGTATTTTAACATAAATAGATAAGACTCCTATGCAGATAAAATCTGATTTTTTCCCTTTCCAACTCTGTCTCATATCTTACAGGACTTCTCACCTGCTTTCTGGAATTAATAAGAAGTTAGCCTCTCCCCTCCTCCTCCCAAACACAACTTAATGTTTTGGCTAGTTTTGGAGATTCCTTCTGAGTCCTCACGAGTAAAGTGGTGCTACTAGGATGCCTTTAGGCCACTACATTAGGTTCCCCTGATTTTTAATAATTCCCTGTCTTGGTGGACTGCCAAAACCAATAATGGATGTTCTTCTACAGAAGCAGATGGGTAAGCTAGGACGCACGTCCCTGGGACACTCACAGGACACTATTCCCTACAGCTCCCATAACAGACTGGGTGCCCTACAAAGAAACGTGTTCCCTCACAGTCCTAGAGGCTACAACTGAAATCGGGCATCGGCCTTCCTCCCGAAGGCTCTGAGGAACAGTCCGTCCCCGCCCATCCCCCAGCTTCCTTTTGTGGTTCACAGCAAGCCTGACGTTCCCTGGCACCATCCCAGTCTCTGCTGCCATCCCCACATGGCATTCTGCTCTGTGTCTGCCTGTGTCCACTGGGTCGTCCACTGCATCCAGCCCAATCCAGTAGGACCTCATCTTAATCTGATTATGTCTGCAAAGGCCCTGGATCCAAATAAGGTCACATTCACCAGTACTTGAACTTGAGCTCAGACTCAAACACATCTTTTCAGGAAACGTAATTCAGCTCATGACCCCTTGGAGGGCAGAGAGCACATTTCACTGTGCTTGTGCATTAACCTCTTCATTCCTCCCACCTAACTGACAGAGGGCCTGTTAGGAAACAAGCCCTGGTCTTGACTGCGGGGAAATGGCAGGTTTTCCCCAGAGTTAGGAATAAGGCAGGGCCCCTCCCCTCTCAGATTAACATTCCGGTGAGGGCGACTCACCATCTACAGAGACACAGATGCACAAGCGCTCATTTCAGGTAATGAGAACCACGGAGGGAAAAATAAGAGAGGGTGATGGGACAGAGCCTGATGGGGAGGTGGAGGCGCCTCAGAACCCCACCCTGCGTCTTCCCTCATGAAAGTCTGGAGTCTGATGAGTATCAGATCATTATGTAACTCGGTGTGCAGGACATCTGTGGTCCTCGTGTGGGATGTGGATTTGGCTCAGCCAGGAAGCTCCAAGCACAGACCCTTGAAATCTTGACACAACATGGCCAGTGGGGATCTATTTGTTTCTCTTACATACTTTCACTTTCTGCTCTAAAGGGCACTTAGGATCCATCCGAGATGTGCCAAGTGTTTCCATCTCAACTGTATGTTTCAGAAAACACTCAAAGACTTGGATGCCGCACCCTCGGCTGCTAGGCACAAAGGCCCGTATCAAACACTGAGCGTGCCAACCATGAGTGCATCATTTAAAATGTTAAAAGCAAACAAACAACAGCAGCAGAAAACAAGCACTGAGGGTTTGGCCTCATCCCTGCGGGGCTCATGACCACTGCTAGTTCCTCCCCACTCCACATGGAGAAGCAGCCCAGGATCAGTGGGGAGGCAGTTAGAAACGCAGGTCTCGGCTCCACCGCTGACCTGCTGAAACAGAATCTGCATTTTACCAAGGTCCCAGGAGATCTGTCTGCTCATTAAGGACTGAGAAGCACCTTCTCTGGGCCCCCTTATGACAATTCCATGTTCCTTCTTTTTAACAACACTGCACAGAAGGGAGGTAAGAGTTACATGGATACCAGAGACCCAGACAGAGTCATCTCTGCATGTCTTTCGAAGTTCTGGGAGAATATCTGCCTGTTTAAAGATTGGAGATTCAGAGCCCAGCAATGAGTTAAGGGTGGATATTTTACTACATGTGTTCATAAATGCTTTGAAGCCACCAGAGCAAGCTTCACAAATTACTGTTCTCAAATGTCAAGCAATCTCTTCTTGCTCTGAGAACTAAGCCCATTCCCATGAAGTCAAAACAGAGCCAACTCTGGTCATCTGAAGCCTCCTGGTAACATGATATACCTCCATGCATGCTGGGAACACTTTTACTTACAATTTCCCTTCCTGGCTTAGAACCTGAATTTCAACTTCATAACAGGTTGTGGTGTTGGGGTGATGAACCCCAAGAACACCTGGTTGTACATAGGGCACTGTCCACAGGTATGTGAGTTCTCATTCATGAGATACTGGGCAGCCCAGTCAGTCTATTTATAGTTAGTCTCCATAGTTCAAATGTCATTCATAAAAACTAGATTAGCCTACTTTACAAACTTTCTGTGACGCAACCCCCACATGCTCAGATATCCTGATCTGTTGGGATCCTGGTCATTAGGATAAGGGTCTAGAGCAGCTCATCTTGACTTTAGGAACATTGCAAAGCCAAGGCCCAGGACCCCACAATGCTAATCTTTGCCCCACGCATCCTTCTAAAGCTTGTCACAGTGCATCACACCTCAGTGATACCAGAATCTGGCAAATAATCAGTCTAAATGCTCCTGAACAAATACAATCGTCCTGAGGGGCTTCCCAATAAACACAAGCTTAGATGCATCAAAGGATAGATACCAAAAAAGATGGCGTTGTCTCTCGGTCCACAGAGCGGTGAACATATATTTTTCCATTCTTGTGATCTTCTATAGAAAACAAACCAACCTCTGGATATTCATCCACACCAGGTCCACTGATTAAATACATTAATGTCATATTTTCAGACATATTATTAAGCAGCTGGAAGAAGAACAAACAGAAAGAAAAAAAATGGGTGAGAACAAACCAGTGTGATGAGCAAGGCTAAGGGTCAGAGGCAGCTGTGAGGATCATGCCCACAGCGGCCCAGCTGGGGATACACAGGAAAGAAATGAACAGGTGTGCAAGACGCAGAAACAACAGTACTGGCTGCAACCGGTTTTTTTTTTTTTAAAAAAAAAAAAAAAACTCTGTTATATTAATATATAGCAGCAATGTCCATCAACATGAAATAAATCGTATAAGGACACCCCTTGTATCTCATATGCGATACACTCTGCAGCCGTTGGAGATTTATTTTCACTGCCAGGGAAGGCGGGCAGGACACTGCCTTAGACAAGACGGGCAAGTGGCAGCCACACACGTGACGTGATCTCCCTGCCTTTGTCCAGATTCACATTAGCAAATCTGCAGAGAGATACCTGTAAGAATACATACCAGTGACTATCCCTCGGAAAGAGAAGCGACCACCTGACCGCTAACACTTAGAAGTAGGTCAGAATGAGCCGGCTCCCTCTGCCTTACTTGCTCTCCCTACTTCGTCTTTAGGACATCACCGTAATGTAAGTGCTGTCACTGACCCCACTGCATAGACAAAGGCACAGGAAGGAGCTCTAACTCCCCCCGTAAGGACCCGGTGCCATGGGGACACCAGCCCACGCAGCCCTCCCAACACTTGAGAGTATGCGCTTTTAACTACTAAGCCTTGAAAAACTCTAACTTCTATGTTTTTTTTTTTACAGTAAGCATATACTATTTTTCATAAATATGATAAAAATGCAAAATATTTTTAATGTTTTTCTAAAATTCATAGAATGTCCCAGCTATAGGAGAACTTAATCAGTATACAATTCAAAGCCCCACTGGTGCCAAGGAGTTAGCAGAAAGGAACATGGGCCAAGTATAAAGACGGTGGCGTTCCAATGTCATCACGTGTCTCCGGCAGTACAAGGGGGGAAATAGGGAATGGTGGAGACTGTGGTATTTCCGTTAACTCAAGCCCCAGCGTATTGTTGTCACATGGGAATGTGGACGCCATGTGCTCAGAACTTCCGATTTTTTAAAAGCCTCTAGAAGGGCAGAATTTTTAACACAATCTTCCTGTTTTTAAACAATGAAGTTTTTAATAAAGAATCTGTATGAGCCAAGTGAACCAGGCCAGCACGTTGGATTTGACTGGCCTCTTGCTGGTCGTGATTCTCATCACACACTCACAGGGAGGAGTCACATGCTCCAGCAGAAGAGGGTCAGGTTCTAGAACACAGGCGTCCTGAGCCCCAGCCCGGTGCTCTATCTACTCCACTTCGCCACCTGGACTCATAGCATAGGTCCTTTCAAGATTTAATTCTTCCCCCCAAAGGGCACCGTGACACAGAGAGGGTGACGGTAGCCTGTCCTCAAAAGGCAGTGCCCTACTTACCTCCCCAACAAATTTGGGAAAGGGGCCTGGGTCTTCCTCCTCCAGCTCCAAGGTGGTGATGACCCATCTCCTCTTGGATCTCCGCAGAGGCTGATGGCATTCTCCCTGGAAACCCAAGTGACAAGGACGATGAGCAGCCTGGAGCCACTGCACCCTCACCTCACATACAGGCCCTGTACAGACACATGGCACGTGCTCTCTCTCTCAGCCCCCACCAGCCACATAAACGTGGAAATTACAGGTGCCTACTGTCTTAACAATGACACAGTCATTTCTAAGTGTGGAGCACATGTCACCCAGCGATATCCTAAGGCTCACGAGATAATTTGAGAGTATCACAGACATGACAAGAAAGACCTTCGCCAGCTACGTACTGAGGCCGTCCTGGTGTAAACACGCAAACAGATGTTGGAAACCTTTTCACTTCCCATTTCTCTCTCCATCTTCCTGGAATTATTAATGAGACAGTTTCCTTTCAGCACGACAGTCCTTTAGTGCCTCTCTGTCTACTAATCTCCCTTTCAACAGGGAGAGGAGAAAGAAACTTAGAATTTGGGCTCAGGTATTTGTGAGGCAAGAGATTGTAAATGGCATGTAACAAAGGTTTTGTCTACACTATATATTTTTACAGCTATAGACTATTTATTACAAGTGAAGCCGCTTTCTAGCCGTGTTAATTTTTATCCACAACAACGTAAATTATTATTTTTTTAATTTCTGAATGATGAAGTGACCCACCAAAAGTAAACCACGCACACATCATACAGTGGCAGAGACTCCCCGTGTGTTGGGGACATAACTGCATACCCTACCCTGGAAAATATTGACGCCAATATGTTTTAATTTCACAAAGAAGAAAATAGTGTGGTTAAGCCTCTGGGCTAGCTCTCTGGATAGCTGATTTCTGATGTTCACGGGCTGTTTGTGTTCTAATTAGATATTAAACCTCCTCTGAAACTCCCTGGCAGTTCCTCAAGGTTCTGAAAGGCCGCACCTAGTTTCTACTTTATTTTCTGCACACCAAACATTGGCAGGGCAGTAAAAAAGACAAAACTGCAATCCAGTCTCTAAGTGAGGGTACAGACGGACTTTGTTTACCAAGAAACTGGCTTCCAAACAACTCCCTTGTTTGATTAGTAAGATCATCTTACACTACTAAGGGTGTTGACTTTAAAAATAACAATGACATTAATTAGTAGAGAATATGCTTATCAGTATCACGCAGAAACTGCCTGGAGTCACACGGATCTCAAATTAGAAACAAGAGAAAAAGAATATGATTTCAATAATAAGATTTCTTGTTCTTTGCATCTCAACACCAATTATAAGAGAAATATCAAAAATAATTCTGATATATTATTACTAATGGTTATGTACATTTAAAACTAGACAATACTACTCCTGTTTCTAATTAATAAAGTAGGAAATAGAACTTTATTCCAGATAAACAAGATGTGTTTATATACACACACGTGTAAAATAGCATTCGATGTTACTGGGTGGTGGGACTGAAGTGGGCTTTTATTCTGTTTTTCCCCTTCTTTTTAGACATTATTTATCATAATCAATAAACAATGGAACTTCACACTTTATGCTTACATCATGATTTACATTGGAAACTACTTATGTATATAAATTACATGTCAACAACTTTCCCCTCCCCCAATAAATACATATTCAATAAGACTGTAGTACAGAAAGAGTCAGGTCCTGTAATGTGTGTCAGAACCAAGTGCGAGCAAAAGTGTGTGTGTGGGCTCTTATGTGTGCTTCTGTGTGTGCATGTGTGTGTTTGCGTGTGTGCTCCTATGTGTGTATGTGGGTGCTCCTGGGCACGTGCGTGTGTGCTCCTGTGTGAGTGCTCCTTGTGCGCATGTGTTCCTTGTGTTTGTGTGCGCACATATATGTGTGCATATGTGTGTTCCTGTGTGTGCTCCTGTGTGAGTGCTCTTTGTGTGTGTGTGCTCCTGTGTGCTCCTGTGTGAGTGCTCCTTGTGTGTGTGTGCTCCTGTGTGCTCCTGTGTGCTCCTGTGTGAGTGTTCCTTGTGTGCGTGCGCACGTGTGTGCATATGTGTGCTCCTGTGTGCTCCTTGTGTGCATGTGTGTGCATGCACGTGTGTGCTCCTGTGTGCTCCTGTGTGTGCTCCTATGTGAGTGCTCCTTGTGTGCGTGTGCTCCTTGTGTGCCTGTGTGCATGCACATGTGTGCTCCTGTGTGTGTGCACTCCTGTGTGTGCTCCTTGTGTGAGTGTGCTCCTTGTGTGCCTGTGTGTGTGCACGTGTGTGCTCCTGTGTGTGCATGTGGGTGTTTGCGCATGTGCTACTCTGGGTGTGTGTGCACATATGCACGGCATTAGAGGGCAGAGAGAGAGGGAGAGAAAGGGAGAGAGAAAGAAAAGTATGCACACAGGATAAATAAGATACAGCAAATGAGGCAACCAATTAAACAATTGGTGAATTCTCATACAGGGTGTGTCAGAATTATTTGTATTTTCCTTAAAAGTGACAAATTTTTATATCAAAATAAAAAGTTACTAAAAATTTTAGGCTATTTGTATAACTAAGATTGAGCATGCAGTGTATCACTAAGATTCTTATAAAAGTAAAAGGGAAAGTCTGTCTTTAAAAAATGAAACATTTTGGTGGCCCCTGTGGCTCAAAGGACTAGGGTGCTGGCCCATGTGCCGGAGGAGGCAGGTTCAAACCCAGCCCCAGCCAAAAACTGCAAAAAAAAAAAAAAGAAACACGTTTAATGAAACCTTTTCATGTTATGGAACATCCCCATTCGAAAGTAAATTGGATAACCAAACGCTTAAAACATGCCGAGGAAGTAGAAAACAGAACGAACTAATGCCACCCAACACGTCGTTCCGTCAAACCTCACGGGTTTACCATATTTGCTTCAGAGTGTTAAGAGATATAAATTATTACAGATAAAGCTGGAGCTCCCTACGCACCCTCCCTCCTCTCCTCTCGGTCAGAAGCAATCCTCATCCTCATTACATTTAGCATTTCAATACATGTTTTAAACCTTCGCACTCTCTCTCTATATATATCGATGTGATATATGGATTTATATTCATGACATCATGGGACTCTATGCTTTCGGTTTTAGCTTTGTAAAATAATGGCCCACAGTAAGCATGACTGTGTAACTTAGTTTTTTACTTGATGTTGCTTTTTTAGGTGTTGGGGCTCTAATTCGTTCACTGTCACCACCGCACCGCAGTTCCCTGGGCAAATACGCAGCCATCTATTGACCCACTCCCCTCGTGATGGTCACTTAGGTTGGTTCTAGTTTTTCATTAGTGCCAAAAAGGTGCTAGGATCACAAACATCCACGTACATATGGAAAGTCTCTCTATGCCAGCGGTTTTTAAAGTGTGGTTAACCGGGGCGCTCACAGCCTCTCACGGAGGAACACGAAGGCATTATTTTCCAATTTTACCGTGTGACAGGTGCACCGATGGTGCAGAACAACGGTGCGTGAAATTGCTGCTGCCTCAGCAGAGTCGCAGACGGGGTCCTCGTGTGCTTCACCACCAAGCGCTTGGGGGGAAAGCCGGAAAGGAAAGGGAAAGAAAACTAGAACGAAAGAATTGCTTCATTTGCTTCATTCTTGTAATCACTTGAGAACTGAGGAAGTAGTAAAAATTATGAATTTTCTTAAAACACCACACTGGAGGGTCCATCTTCCAGTGTTGTCTGTGACTGGCAGAGAATCTGTACAAAGCCCTACCGTTGCCCAGCAAAGCAGAGCGTGCGTCTTGGGGAAAAGTACTTGTGCAACTGCTTGAGTTTCCAGCTGAAAAGACCACTTTCTTTTTTTTTTTTTTTGGTGGAACACCATTTTAATTTAAAGAACACCTGACAAACTGATGAGTCTGGCTCGGGCTTCTGATACACAGTTCCTTGGTGGTGAACAAAGTAAGCTCGTCACTTCCAAGAGAAACAATGGACAGAATCTATTTCCACTGATAAAATTTAAGCTTTCAAGCAAAACTCAGAAGTTTGGGAGACTGTGTCTACCACGACAAATCTGGCAGCTTTGTGATGAATATTTTTCTGATATGCATGGGGGTATTATTAGAGATATTTATTTTATATCCACACCTGGACTATCTGCATAACTCAGTGAGCGGATGTCTTCCTAACCATCCACACATCAGGCAAAAGAATCATTCAAAGTGCAAGGGAGACTGGTGGGTTTTAAAGTGAAGGAGCAGAGAAAGTTCACTAAATATTATGGTTTCAGACTCCACATGGCAAGTAACTGTTAAAACACTACGACCTGTCAAGCTTTGGTGTCATATCAAGGAAGAATATCCACAATTATCTGTTCAAGGTTATATAAAGTATTTCCTTTTCCAATACATACCTCTGTGAGGTCAGATTTTTTTCATGTGCTTTTATACTTAGGGATTTTGCTCATGTGGGAGACAGAAATACATTGACCTACCTAGATCCTGCCAACCCCCTTCCTTATGGTTTCTTTGCACCTGTCGGAGGCTGTCTTTATTTAAGATCATGTCCCAACACATTGGAAGTGGCTTTGTGGACATAAACATTCTTCATGTGTTCATGTCTTGTGGTCAGCCACTCCCACAGTGGATAAAGGGGGTGACGTTACTGGGTTGTTTTGTTAAAGTCAAATAATGATAATATTTGTTTCCTGACATAATTATCTGAAGGAAAATAATTTTTAAACTCTTGAGTTCCAAAATTAGCAAATCAATTTATTCAGACAATGAATGCTTCTTGATTAATGTTGGTCGTTTTACATTAAGGGCCTATACCGAGGTGTATAATTTTATTTATTTATTATTTTTTTTGGCCGGGGCCATGTTTGAACCTACCACCCCTGGTATATGGGACCAATGCCCTACTCCTTGAGCCACAGGTGCTGCCCTGTAGGTGTATAATTTTAAATGGAAAAATTGCAGATCTTGCAAAAGGATAAAGCAACTGATTCAGTTTCTAAAACAGGTGTATTTCCAGGTGGCCAAGCTGATAAGCAAGGACTATAGAGGGTGTTCATACAGTTCGTGTGCAATTTTCAATAGTTGTCTACTTTAAATTGCACGCGGAGTGTATGGCCATCCTGTGTTGAGGATTTGTGCCTCTCTCAGCCTCAGCTTCCCCTTCTGCGAATTGAGCACATGAGACGAGTTGTCTTTAAAGGCTCTTTCAACACAAAAAGCTCTGCAAATTCATTTTATTCTGATCGTACACAAAGGGCACGATCGACAGGCACGTAAGAGCCAGCTGGAGTGTTCAAAAAGAGGTTTGAAATGGGTACTATGTGTCCTTTGCCACAGAGACAGCTGAAATTTCACATCCTGATGTGTCTCATTCTGGTCTCCTTCCTCCTGCCTTAGACGGGAACCTGAGCTCCTCTGGGTGATGCGGGAAGCTAGAGACTGTCACATTTGTTGTAATGATTTTGTAAGTGTTCTTATTATATTTCCCATCCGTGCCAAGTTTAGGTAGTTTGTCCAAAAAGGATATCATTCAAACGATTTGCATGAGGCTTTCTACAATGTGAGGGGGACAGAGAACTTTCTAGAAGCTAGTTCCTCCAGCTGCAGTGCCGTCCAGGCATATTGCATGGTCCACCGTGCACAGCATGTGACAGAAGGTACGGGGAGGGGGGCACACCTCCCGGGTCACCCCAGCTGGGCAGCACTTTTGGGGAGAAAGTATTTGAGTAAATGAAGGCTTTGTGTCTATGTAAAGTACAAAGAAGCTTATGCAGAATTCATTCTTTCTTGAAATGCTTGAAAATATTTCATTTTTTAATACAAACTTTCGTTTAAGAAGAACTTGGATTCTAGGAATCAGTGTTAGAATTTCCTGAGATAGAGCCCTGTGGATTCTTTAAATCTCCACCCAGTACCTGCCCTCTGAGGTCCAGACGGGGCAGTCCACAGGAACACTCCATGAGGACGGAGATGTTCTCACCGTGATCCTCAGTGCTCGCCCCACGTGGCTAATTGAGCACCTACAGCGTGGCGAGTGCACAGTGTAGAACTTGACTTTAGATTTTATTTGATTTTAATAAAGTGAAGTATTAAATGTCACATTTGACTAGTGGCTACCACATTGGCCAATGCAGACAGGATGGATTGGAGGTTAAACACATGAATATATGAATTTAGACGGCAGGAGTTGAAATCCTGTTCCGCCCCTCAGCAGCTACGCAGTGTCAGCAGGCGATGTCACCTCTCTGAGCCTGAATGTCCTCGTCTGAACACACACAAGCAAATGTCTGCATGTGGATGTTTAGTCCCCATGACAGTCCGATATGAAGATGCCGTTATCTTCCTTTCTAACTCGGGACACTTACGTGCAACGTGATTAGGGAAGTGAAGGCCAAGTGAGAGTTTGCTGCTTCCTGTACTCTCCCTGATCGCCCACCAGCAGCCCAAACCCAGCCTGTCCAAGACTCACAAACCTGCCTGGTGTTCAGCCCTCTGCATATCAATGAAAGGCAGCTACCTTCTCACCCCAGCATCCCCGTTGATACCTCCTGCCCTCCTGTCCCCACATCCAAAGTCTGTCCCTTTGTCTTCCTAAAGCTCCTTTAAGCCTGCCACCTCCTCTCTGTCCCCACCTGCACCATCTTGAGAAGCCACCTGACTGGCCTCTCAACGGACCACCCCCAAGCTCCTATTGCAAGTGGAATCCTGCCCTAAAAACACACTTTGAAATCATAATCCCTAGTCTTGTGACCTTACTTGGAAATAGGATATCTGTGGATGTAATCACACTGAGATGAAGTTATTCTGGCTTAGGCTGGGCCCTAATCCGATGACAAGAACCACAGAGACACATGGACACCAATTTCATTCTCTTACAACCTCCCTCCTCCGTGGCCTTTGAAGCCTGCCACAGCCCGGAGCTCAGGATTCTTGGGCTCTGGGATAGGGAGGGACCTGAGAGAGAAGGTTCCACGTCCAGCGTTTGTCACTGCTTGTTGGCTGAATCTGGAACAAGGATGTAATCCTGCAGACCAGAGTCTAGACTTTGTCACCAGAGTCTAGACTTTGGCAAGGGCGTGGGGATCTCAGAAGAAAACTCTGGTACACATCACAGCGCTCACACACCAGTTTTTAAATGTGGAGATCGCGGTCAGGGTAGGTACTTCTGATAGACAGAAACTAATGGTTTATTGTACAAACCAATGGAGTGGGGGCAGGAGTGGAAAGGAGCCAAGTGGGAAAAGTAACCGAGCACCTGCTGGGTATACAGCGCTTTGCCTACTGAAAGATTTAGGGTTCTGGTAACTAAAGACTTCCAACGCCCATCAATCATACTTTCTTCCTACGTCCTGCTTCCTTGGAATTTGCCATCATTAAACATCGCAGTGTGATCTCCATGGCCTGCCCATACCCTTGGCGGTTACTGGGCCCTGTGCTAATTCCACTGAGGACAAGAAAGCCACTGTTTCCTGGTAAGAGTAGCTGCAGGGAGGAAAGGTGGGGATAGGATTTGATTTGCAGACGTTCAAAATCCATGCTAGCGTGGGTTATCAAAACACGGTTCCTCAAAGTACTGGACCACCCACAACTCTCGATATGGCAAAATATGGTCAAGAAAATTCCCCAGCTCCAAGCAGCTGGGACCACCTTTTGGAAAGAGGGCTCCATTAGAATGGATGTATTGTAATTCAGGGTCTTCCCTCCTATTTTGCCTACGGCTGCACCCCCAGTGCCTATTACAGTGCAGAGTGGGTGTCCAGTAAATAGCAGTAGCATGAGCTCTGAATGAATGAACATGGTCGGTGATTTTCACAATGATTAGAATAAAGAGAAGACACAGACATGAGTGCCCCCTGGCTGAGCCACCAGCCTACATAACAGAGAGAGACTCTAAAAGAAAATGGTGTTTTAGGGAATAAGACATTGCAAGGGGAATATGCATGCCATAAGAAACTAGTTATACTTTCAGGGAGATAAAGGAAGACAAAGGGGGTTTTTTTGCAGTTTTTGGCAGGGGCCAGGTTTGAACCTACCACCTTCGGTATATGGGGCTGGGGCCCTACTCCTTGAGCCACAGGCACCATCCAGGAAAAAAAAAAAGGTTTTTAAAGGAAAAATGTGAAGACCATATAATTGTTTTGAAATGATTATCCTTGGCTTCAAAGATCAATAACAAAGGTGATGCCAGTTCAAGATTGGATAAGCAGATGCCGGGCAGATGTCCTCATAGAAGTATTTTTTCTGTGTTAGAATTTGTGAACTAAAAAATAAAATAAAATCTTAAGGCTCCCCCCACAGCAGTTGATTGACTGGACTGACCCCTCTTGACCAGGGGATCACCTAAATCTGAGTTGCCGGCCATGAGAAAGGAGATCAGACTTGCCTCATCATGCCCCTCTCGTACTTAGAGATGTCCTCTCTGACTCATTAAAAGGTCTGAGGTTACAAGAGACTTACCTGCAGGTCCTCTTATCTACAACAAACCACTTGGACATTTGCCGGTACTTTATTTCTAAGTAACAGACCCACATCTTAACCCTTCCTTTCTGGGACTCCTGGTCTAATAGACAAAGCCTAACTCAGCCAATTGTCAGCTAAAGAATCTGTAAACCCACCTATAACTTGTGGGCCCTTCCTTTGTCATAGCCCACCTTTTGGGGATCAAACTAACGTGTTTTCCACATATTGATTTATGATTTTACTTATAATTCCTGTCGCCCTAAAATGTATAAAACCAAACTATTGAGAGGCCCACAAACTGTGAGTCCACTTGCTCAAGGCTTCCTGGGTGTGGTTCTGGGTCAGGGTTCTCAAATTGGGCTCAGAATAAACCTCGTTAAATTATTATACTGAGTATGGCTTCTCTTCCATCGGCAATTTTGATGACCTTTTTGCAAGGTTCTGGTTTTTGCAGAGTATTTTGTGATAGTGCTTATTGTTGGGAATAAAACTGTGAGACCCCTCTCTCTCTTGCCTCACCTGATTCAACTTGTCAGAGTCTTTTGTTAAATATACACAACCCCATTTTGACTCTGATAACCTTCAAGCACGGAGCCCTTTTATACATTTCCTCACCTAGTCTCACAGCCATTGAGTCAGGTAAATCCAATTATCAGCTCCATTTTTAGGTGAAAAAATTAGGCTTAACAAGGTTATATCAAAAAAGATACTGGCTGTGCCCATAGTTCAGTGGTTAGCACACCAGCCACATATATCAGGGCTGGCAGGTTTGAACCTGGCCTGGACCTGCTAAACAACAATGACAGCTGCAACAACAAAAAAGAGCCAGGCATTGTGGCAGGTACCTGTTGTTCCAGCTACTTGGGAGGCTGAGGCAAGAGAATTGCTTAAGCCCAAGAGTTTGAGGTTGCTGTGAGCTGTGACGCCACAGCACTCTACCAAGGGTGACATACTAAGACTCTGTCTCAAAAAAAAAAAAAAAAGATACACAGACTGCTCCCCAAATCAGTTCAGTCTTGACCTCTGGGGGTAGCAGCAGGCATTGAGCTTTTTGGGGCTCCTTACGTGAGCTCCTTTGCTTCATGTCAGAACCAAGGTGAGGACCAAACTCAGGTTACTCAGGTCCCCGGCAGTAAGTGAATGAGCCTGGTTTGGACACTAAGCAACACAATTCAGACCCCACAATCTTGACCCTGAACATTGGGCTGCCTCCTCCCACCCTCAGCTGGAATTAAAAGGAGGAAGTGATTGTCCCTACCTGCAGAAGGCAAATGGACCAGAACACAACTGACAAGCATATGCAACTTCAAGTCTGTCCACTCTAAGGACAAACAGAACAAGCCCGTCTCTTCCTAATCTTGATCTCACCGTTGGTTTTCCCACTTGAGCAGGGACAATTGGTGGGAGGGGGTGAATGTAGCTCCACCATCCCCATCGGGTTGCTCAAGTTGTCTTTGATGTAGACAGTTGAGATTTTTCTCAATCTTATATAAAGTGTGAATGGAAGTATCATGAGAAAATTTGTGTGTGTGGATGCAATCTAAATACAAATTGTGTATACTATCTAAGCCAGTTTTATTATAAATCCCCTTAGTCTGCCCCCTCTACTTCCCAAACAGATCGTGACCCTTAACTCCCCTTTGTATGAGTTGAGAGCCCCACGCTGCCTGTGTGCCGTGCCAAAGACAGCCAGCCCCGGCTCCCAGCGGCACATCCGCCCTTCTTGCCAGTCCCAGCCAGGTCACTGCAGCCCCTCCTCCTTCCCTTGGTGTCCCGGCCAGGTCACTGCAGCCCCCTCCTCCTTCCCTTGGTGTCCCGGCCAGGTCACTGCAGCCCCCTCCTCCTTCTCCTGGTGTCCCGGCCAGGTCACTGCAGCCCCCTCCTCCTTCCCTTGGCCCAGGCATGGATCATTCCCTGCAGGGAACCAGCTCACCTGCAGCGTCCCCAGCAGCACAGGCAGCAGCAGCAGCAGCATGGAGGGGAGCCCCTTGGACTTCATGCCAGCAGGGAGACCTCAGCAGGTGGTAGCCAGGCTGGTGGTTCCCTCTGCCCTGCCAGAGGCTTCTCCTGCAAAGGGCATTGGGTCATTTGGCCCAGACGTTTTCATCTAACTTGCTCCTCCCTTCTGCACTCTTCTAGGGATTATCAGAGTGGGGCGGGCTGGGCTGACTTTGGGTCTTAACATCGTGGTGACAAGTCCAGTTCCTAGGAAGGGAAGGGCAGGAGATAAAGCTGCTGCAGTCACACTCGCGCACAGAAAATTGGCTGGGATCCAACCTCGGGGACAACTTGGCTGGCGGAGTGGAATTCCCAGCGTCTAAGGGAAGGTCTTGTATTGTTCCTTTGTTTCCTTATTGGTTTTTAGTTTCCAGATAGAATGGCTGGTGGTCTGTTTCTATAGCAGGATGTTTTAATGATGATTTTCCATAACTCTTACCCTTTTGAAACAAAAACACTAGACAATGACTGTGAGAAAGGCTCCCTTCATTCAGGGGTGCGGGAAAGAACGTGAAAGAAAGAAAAAAGAAACATTCACTTTCCAAAACACTCAAAATGTTTATTTCAATCATATCTCAGAGCTCGGGTCTTTACAGACTATTTCCACTAAAACCCCCTGTAAGCTTAGAGGACTTTGCCATTTTGAGTTTGGAATTAAAGGAGGAGGAGCATCCCGGGGATAGGTTGTCTGTGGCGCCCTGGGAGTTTCTGGTTTAGAACTCAGAAAAGATGGACTTTGAGTACACCAAGACGTAAGTTTTAAAACACAACATGATCCCTTCACTTTGATTACCTTAAACCAGGCGTCCTCAAACTACGACCCACAAGCCACATGCAGCCCGCCTGGGACATTTATCCAGCCCGCCGGGTGTTTTTGCCTGTCCTGCTTAGCAGCCAACTGGTCCTGGGCTCGCAGTCCGGCCCTCCAACGGTCTGAGGGACAGTGAACTGGCCCCCTGTTTAAAAAGTTTGAGACCCCTGCAGCTACTCCCTTGTTGTCACATTAGCTGGTTTAAAATAGTAAACAGTTCTTTAACAGAAGAAAGAGAAGGTAAACTCTCTTGGCTTACTGCACATTCAGAGCTCTGTGAGAAGCTGTTGGATATTTTAATTTGAATGGTTTATTGCTTTCCTTAAAATTAATAGCCTATTGAAAAATGCAATAAATGTAATTTTAAGGTCACTAGATATTTTCAGCACATAAAGAAAAATGAAATACTTTGTGCTTATTTTCAAAGTGATTAGTTTCATAATGGCAACCTATTAAAAAACTTAAGTTAGAATCACGAATTCAGAATTCATAAGGCAGGTAGCTAAACTATGTTAAATGTTTGTGGGGAGAAATGCAGGTTGGGCACGGCCTGACGCTCGGATAATGTGGAGGATTAAAACAGTGAGCAAGAAAAGCCCGGTGTCAGCCTCACAGGGACTCCGGGAGGGGTGGGGAATGCCAGGGACAGCTCCTTCTTCACATCTGTTTTAAGTTGAATGAAATTGGTATTTTGACATAATGAAACTTCCCTTTATAAAATTAATGAAGGTCCACAAGGTGGGAACTATGGTAGGGGTATGAACTCTGCAAAGGTCTGGGCATAGTGTGTGTTTGTGTGTGTTTGTGTATGTGTTTGCAGTTTGGGGCCAGGGCTGGGTTTGAACCCACCACCTCTGGCACGTGGGGCCAGCGCTCTACTCCTTTGAGGCACAGGCACCGCCTTGTGTATGTGTTTGTGTATGTGTGTTTGTGTGTCTGTGCATTTTTGTATGTGCGTGTTTGTGTGTGTTTGTATTTGTGTGTGTGTCTGTGTATGTGAACTGCAATACTCAAGTCATGTTAGACTTCTATAATTATAAGACATACAAGGTGCAATATCAAGGTAACACATGTTCTCAGTCTATACTGAGCATTACAGTTTAGTACAGTTTCTTCCTTCCTTAAACTGGGCATGCGTTGCTTTTGGCACCCTCCATATACTGCAGCAGAACTTCCAGAGTTGGCCACTTCCTTAAATGGGCCGAATTTTCACAGACCAGACATGATACCAGCATAGCGGTCTAGTTCCTCATGTTGACCACCTCCGTGTGCTGACAAGTTTCTTCCGGTCCTGTCTGTGGCCACCTCACAGAGGTTTTACTATGCGTGTCTGTGTGCGCCCGCGCGCACACACACAACCAGCCATTATCCCCAAACTGCTTTCCTAGAATTGCTCCTCAGGAATCACGTAGCAATGACCATAAAGTTTCTTAACTTTCCTAATTATTCCCATAGATACTATCACCCTTGTGAAAGCAGGCCCTGCACTCCAGGTCGGCTGAGCCACTCAGACCAGCAGCCCACACCAAGGAGCCGATTCATCCAGGAACTGACTCAGCAGAAGACAGTTTCTGCACCCTGGGATTCCGCCCCAAACCCAATCAGCCAGACAAACTGCCTAGCCCTTTACCCACCAAACTATCTTTAAAATCTTTCTCCCAAATTGTTGGGGGGATGGATTTGAGAACCTCCTCCCACCCCCTGGCATGGTGCCTGTGGTACTAATCTCTTTCTCTGCTGCGGCCTCTGCTGTCTCAGTGTACTGGCTTCCTCTTGAGCTGTGGGCAGTGAACCTGGTAGGGCTGTAACAACAACAGAAGCAATTGAATTTCCAGCATTCTCAAGCATTTCAAATAACTGGGCCCATGCCATTTCCTGATAAAGTCACCCTTCTCAGTTGGGGGGTGAGTCTTTGAATTCAGCTGGCAACTCTGGACTAGAAAATGTGGAGGCTCCCTTAGTGTTCTAAGCGTCCGAGATCCTGGTGACAATAGTCCAGTGATCCTCAGTGTCCTTGGAAGCACGGTGGTATTTTACAGCCACATGGGGGCAGCTCCCTATGAGCTGACAAGGGAAGGGATGAGATTACCTGTGAGATAAAAGTATTTGGGAATTAGAAGGAAGGTATGAACCGCAGCTCATTACCCGGAGTCAGCATTCTCCCCTTGGGTGTTGAGGGCTGTGTCCACCCAATCCACGTTGAGTTCTCAGTATCTATTTTTAAGTTATGAACACATCGTGAATGCTCCCAAGAAAGGTAACTTTTTCTTGAATTTTCCATGTCAACAAAAGTTCCTGCCAATGTCCAGTACTTGCTGAATTCTATTTTCAGGCCTCTTCACCAAGACAACTTAACTGTGTCCATTTGTGGTCTTTTCAGGGGGAGCGTGTTGCATGGAAGGTTTCTGCTTGTCAGTAATTAGTGACCAGGGCCCTTAGCTGAGGACAAAGCAGCACTAGATTCTCCCCATTTGGAAGACCACCACCAGCAATAGGGCCAGATGCCTCAGGACTCCCCAAACATGGCCGAACCATTCCTGTCACCCCCAACCCACTCTCCAGCCCAGTGTCCCCTCTCCCCACCACACCCACCGATGTAGGGAGGAGGCAGTGCCGGCTGCCTGCCTCATACCTGAAAGAGCTGATACACCTCATGGAGGGGGACACGGTGCTTTCCTCCACTTTCCCCGAGATGTGAGCATTGAAGTATTGAAAAAACCACTAGAAAGAATGAGGTTGACAGCAAGAACCTGGCGTCCTACCCCAGCTTGGCCTTCTGCCTGGTTGGTGGTCTGGCTGGTCAAGCCCTGTGAGGAAGGGGACTGAGGTGGATACCAGAACAGAGGGAAGGTTACATTAGAAGCATCACTCCTGCCCTCTGGCGTGTCTGTAGGGATCAACTGAGCACCAGAAAAGTGAAACGACTGGGCATGGGATTCATCTCCTCAGAGTGGAGCCAGTCACAGTGGAAAGCCTCAGGGTGGGTTGGCACGGGGGAAATGATGAGTGGTCTCCCCTGGGTCTCTCCCTCCTGCCCCTAACATGGGAGGGACCAAGGTCTAGAAGAGGACAAAGCAGCTGTGTCCCAATGGCAAGGCCCAGCCATGCCCTCTGGCCTGGGTGCTAGGTGCTGGGTGCAGCAGAGGGCAGGCCCCACCCTCCCACCACTCATACATGCCGGGAAGCCAGCCTGCCAAGCATGGGGCAGAGAGATGAGATTTCAGTAAAGGTTTCTGTTGAAATTTTCAGCGGGGCTGCTTTTCCTAGCCGAAGTGCCTGGGGTAAAAATGTACCCACAATGCAACTGAGGGGTGGCAACCGCGGGGCTGAAGACTCAGGTTAGGAAAGAGTAAAATGGCGAAAGCTTAGACAGCCCCTGAGTCAAGACCTCCCTGTGTTCATGCATATGAAGTTTATTTCCAAGTCAAATAATTCTGAATTCAAGATCCTGTCTCTTTATAGTCATAAGAAAGGTTTAATTTCTTACAGTAGTCTACAGAAGACTTAAAAAAAAAACAAACCCAGTAATGGTGGAGCAGCTCCCAAGAGCCCAAATTTAACAGCTATAAGGCTAATATAAAAACAGCTACCCGGATGGAGGCGCTACGGGTGCCCAAAGCAGGTGGAAACCGGAGGAAGTTGGACGCCTGGAAGAGCTGGGTGGAGACACTGGACCAAAGCCGATGGAGTAAGATGGTAACTGGACCTCAAGAGTGGCCACTGTGCAGCTCTTACAACTTTTCCGTATGTTTGAAACTTTTTAAAATACAACACTGCAAAAAGAATCAGGAAAGTGAATTTGACTCCATTAATGAAATGTCCAAGTTACTGTCAAGTGCAGTTTTCTCAACACCTTATAAGGTGCAGCTGGCTGTACCCCACACCTTGTAACACATGCAAGAGCTCAAGTTCGTCAGACTTCATGTTGGAATAAAGCAATCTGCCAGTTGTGATTCCTGATTTATTTTCAATGACTACAATTTTTTTTATCTTCTATTTTGATTGTAGTCACATAGGTTGATCAGAAAATGTGGTTCTTAGTGTTTTTATTTGATTTCTTGAGTCAGCCTCCAAGAGCTGCCCAGAACATTTCCTTTGAGAGAGTTTAATCATTTACCCCAATTTTCTTCAACTAACGTGTACCTGTTGATGATCAATTAGGGGGAAAAATGCACATATAACAAAGTGAAGTCTATTTCATCTCTGGCAAGTATATTCTGACGCTATAATAGTAATGCTGATATTAAAATCAACAAGCTCTTTCTCCAGTGAGTTACGTACATAAACTGTTTCTGCTTCTTTAGGGAATGAGAAAGAAGGGAGGTGGGACAACTTAAGAAGCTGTTTATCTTCTCACATTAAAAATCAACCTGTTGAGGTAAAAATATACATATTTAAGAAATCAGAATATCTTCAATTAAACTCATTAAGCCATTTCAAGACTACTTAAGTTCTGTGAATAAAAAAAACATTTCATTTCACTATTTAGAAAACTGAAAACATAGGCGGGGGGCAGGGACTCACGCCTGTAATCCTGGCACTTTGGGAGGCCGAGGTGGGTGGATTGCCTGAGCTTACAGGTTTGAGACCAGCCTGACCGATAGCAAGACCTTGTCTCCAAAAATAGCCGGGCATTGTGGCAGGCACCTGTAGTCCCAATTACTGCAGAGGCTGAGACAAGAGAATTGCTTGAGCCCAGGAGTTTGAGGTTGCTGTGAGCTGTGACACTACAGCACTCTACCAAGGGCAACATAGTGAGACTGTCTCAAAAAAATAAATAAAAAGAAAGAAGGAAGAAAGAAAAGAAAGGAAGGAAGGAAAGTAGGAAGAAAGAAATAAGTAAAGAAAACTGTGGGGAAAAAAGCAAAAAAGGAAAAAAAAGCAAAGCCTTCCTTTCTGTTCTCCTTACTAAGCAGTGGTCTCAAGAGGTGGGTGTGAAGGAAAATGTGGTGGCAGAGAGTGAAGACTCTCGTAAAGCTGGCCAGAGTGAAGAAAGGGCTGATGGGATGAGAGGGCACAGCGAGTGTCCCTTCCTGGAGTTTAAAATTAGAAGAGTACAGGCTGGGCGTGGTGGGTCACACCTGTAATCCCAGCTCTTTGGGAGGCTGAGGTGAGAGGACTGATTGAGGCGAGATCTACGTGGACAACACAGCAAGACCCTGTTTCTATAGGCATGTGCCTGTAGTGAAGCAGGAGGATCCCTGGAGCCCAGGAGCTCACGGCTGCAGTGAGCCACGAACATGTCACTGCCCTCCAGCCTGGGCGACAGAGTGAGACCCTGTCTCTAACTGATAAACAAACAAATTTAAAAAAAATAAAAATACCAGAGCATGTGGTCTAAGAGACCTCAACCTCTCAGCGCCCTCGGGCAGAGCAGACGATCAGATCAGAGGCCACAAGTCCTTCACTTTTGTGACGTATTCATAAGCCGAGCAGCCAGCCAGGAGCTCAGGTAATGAAGAAAACAGGCAGAGATAAGCCAATGGCTCGTCTGTAGCCGCCCAAGCCTGGGAAGAGAGGCCTTTCCAGCCATTAAAGCACCACAAAACCTGCCAACTCAGTTCAAGTGAGCAGACTAAGCATCAGGGAAGCAGGTTTCTCAAACTTTAATGTACCAAGGAGCTTGTTAAAAAGCAGACTCTGACTCTGCAGATCTGAGGAGGGGCTCACAATTTGAGTAATTCTGCCTAAAGCTGGGCTGGCTTCACTAATCTAATGCTAAATACACATTGTTAGTTTTCTTTTAAATGTTGAAGCTAGGACAATTATAATTATATTCATGAGTCTTATTTTTACATTCCGTATATCTTTTCCAGTGTTATTAAAATTAATTCTTTACATACTAAATTGCCAAGGACAGAAATATCCAAAGTGTATTTTACAGAATAGGCATCGCTAGGAAGATTTTTATAAATTAATGATTTACGTTACTTCCTTGAGCATTATTCTATAAGAGACATGGTGTTTCATGACATGGGAATGTTCAATAAATCAAAAAGACTCTTCCACAGGACTTAACTAAATAAAATATGCCATTTAATTCTCAGAGGGCAAGTGAACTTAAATTAAGAACATGGTTTGGGTCTGAAATACAATCCTTTCTCTCTTATTTCTTTTTGATTCCAGTAAACACCTTTTTATTTAATTAGAAGGTAGCCACAGGCAAATTCACTGCCATCTGAAAGAGTTTAGTCACCACCTGGTGGATAATAAAATAGTAACATCCAAAAATAATCTACCATTTCCTGCCCAAAAAAGGATTTTAAACTTCCAGCATAGTTAATTTTCAAACCATACTAAACAATTATTTTTTAAACCCCCAAACACTATTGCCACAATTTGGTAGACAACGAAGAATGCATTTCACTGTCAGCAGTGAGTTTAGAAAGAGGAGCAAAGATCCTTTCTGTTCATTTGCGGTGGGAGCCCCTCAAAACCACCATGTCTTAACCAGGTCACTTCCTTAAAAGAGACAGTGCTCATTTCTGGATACAAACATCAAAGTGCATGTTAATTTTATGCTCATTGAATTTGCAACCTGTTCCCTCACACATTTCGGGGGGTGGGGGTAATTGAGGGAATAGGGACTCAAGAAATTTACAGCAATGCTTCTCAGCTATGTCTGGAAAGGTAACACGTGCTTTGGCTGTGAATGTTGCTTCCTGGTAAAACAGGACTTGGAACAGAATTTCATCCTGACCAAGTTTTTGAAATAACCAGGAAGAAGATAGAGAAACTTCAGTGGGGAACTGCATAAAGTCAAAAACAATACCAGAAAAATCCAAATAATATTTCTCTGCTGTTTAATTGACCTCAAGGAAGGCGAAATCCAAGTTCACAATAACTTACATGAGTTCTGTCTTATTACATACAAAACCAAACATACAATTGTTTTAACAGCGAATAACAAACATGCTGAATTATCTTCAGGCCATTTCGAATAAAGTCTTGTACAGGCACCTAAATAATTAAATACTGCTTCTGAATTATCTTGAAATACAGTACCACCAAGAGCTTTATATTTTTATGTAACTACTCAAGTAAATGAGCATAAAAGAAAGAGCAGATACACAGTATTTCATATCACGGAAGGTAGGAATTCTTGTATCTTTCTGGAAAGTAGCGTAGTAGGCCCAAGAACCTCCACAAACCACCCTTCTTTCAGCCATAAGCTACTGCAAGATCAACTATATTCTCTGCCCCATCGTTTTTGTTACAGGCCACCAATTCTACCCCCTTCAACTTAGTTCCAGACTCTCAACCTGTTTAGTGAGAGTTGGGAAAGAGTCTAAACCTGAGCAATCATGGCAAATTCAGATGTATTTTTGTAGCTCGTTTCTATACTTTTTAAACAACCTTTACTGCTAAATGATTCTAAGCCTGAAATACTTTTTCATATATAAATTAACCTTGGATTGTTTTAATTGGTTTAGATGCAGGGTATGTATGTAAACAATTCCCCAGAAACAAGAGGCACTTCTTGGAAATGCAATGACTCTGTCACTAGACTACAGGACGCCTAATGATTCTGACATGATGCACTGAGTTCATAATTCAGCTTTCCAATGGTGTCTGCTTGAAAACAGCAATATTTTTATCTGCAGCATTTAGTGCATTAGGATGTGTTAGATATGTGTGTCAGAAATCATAACATTAAAATTGTGCTTATGAGAATTCTATAATAAACCTAACTTTAACTCATTTGGAGCTCTGATCCAATGACAATAATACTGGCTGAAATTGGCAATCAACCTGAGGCCAAAAAGTTAACAAGCAAAGTCACTTTTTCAAGCTTCTTAAACTATCTGAACATAAGAAGTTATGGCTACTCCCCAGAGTGTGCAACCGATTTCAATTAAAAGATCAGGGAACATATGTTTGAGGCGTTCCCTCTAAATTTCTTAATCATGACGGTCTTCAGCCCAGACGCACACACTCCCCTAACAACTTGAGGTCTCTAGAGCACTCACACGGAAACATCCTAGGGAAGGGCAGCAACTCGGCATAAACGCTTTAGTATTAACATGAGCAGTGCGTATATGGGCATGCCTGTTTGTGTATATGTACAGAACAGCATGCGCCTGGATATTTATTAGCCAGGAAACTTCATAAAGAGCTGCACAAAATCCAGCAGAGACAGACTCTTAAGTGAGATGCCAGCCATAGATAATGGACTAATCTGGGCTCACAAGAATCAGGGCAGGCAAGGGACACACGGGGTATCGCTCAGGAACCCCATGAACATTATGACTAGTACTAAATTTTCCAAATACAAAATATATGCTGAGTACAAAAGTCAGACTACAGTTGAGGACGATGGAAGCAACACTTACTACACGTCCATTTTTTGTTCCTAAGGAAAGATATGAGATGCAGACATAAGGGCATGCTTTCTCCAGGAGAGGACGAAGGAAAGAGGGAACCTGTACAAACAAGAAAATAAAGTCTCGAAAGAAGAAAACCACCATAAAAAATGTGGGTATGTGGTTTGGAATGATTAAAACCAGATTTTAAAAGAAGATCTTAAAATTTAACCTTTGTACATTGTTTTAATTATAAATCTATCTTGTCTTTACACTGTTTCCAATGACATTTTCCACTGCATGAAAAGTCTGTAAGCTATTACAGATCTTCCAAGGAGAAATGCCAAGTATTTCATTTGCCCCCCAAAATGAGAAAAACAGAAGCATGTAGGTCAAAAACACAATCTTTTTCCTTAAAAAGCACAATTGTTTGAAGGGATAAAATTAACTATTCATTGAAACACCCTGCATATCAAGAAACAATCAACCAAAGTTTTAAAAGAGTTTCACCAGTATGAACAGAAAGTGCACAGCACAACTACAGGAATAAGTAAATGTTATTAAACCACAGTCTCCAGGAGAGCCATGGAGCCACAAGGCCAGAGGACGGTCAGAGGACTTCCTGTAACTTCATTCATACCCTCTCCCCCTCCAACCTTAAACATGTTCTCACCCGCTCCAATTCCCAGGAAGGATTTAAAAACCCTACTCTTGCAAACTAACTAAAACAGATCATTATTTTTGGCTTGGGACAACAGGATCTAGAACCCAAACCAGTAACTTAATAATTACTCCATTTAAATTGGTTCCATGTATTTTAATCCTATAATGGGCCCTTTACTTATAAATTATAAAGTAATTCCCTCTGCCACCTCTTACATGCCAGCAATTCTAGGGTGTCAAATACTTTACTGTTGGTCCCACCAAACAGCAATAATCATGCTTAAATCCAGGGGCTTTCCAAATGGTAAAGTCTGCAAATTATTACAACCTCCGTTTAGAGAACCTGAAAGTGGACTTTGCCACCACTTCTAAACTTAAAGTGCCCTTTTAAAAAAAAAAAAAAACCTCACATATTAAAGTGCTAGATGTCACTGTCTTTAAAGAGCAAGCAGCTTAGTGATAGAAGCTGCTCAGAATAGAAACTCATGTGCTTCCTAACTTAAGGAGGAACCAAAACTTCTACGGGTAAAATGAACAGAAATTCTTATTGAACAGTTTCTGAAAGAGGACAGGAAGCATGATGACAAAGACCTTACTTTAAACATTTAGGACTGTTATTTAAAATATTTTCACGTTGGGCATGGTGGCTTATGCCTATAATCCTAGCACTCTGGGAGGCAAATGAGGGAGAATTGCTAGAGTTCAGGAGTTTAAGACCAGACTGAAATGGAGCCAGATCCCGTCTCTACCAAAAATAGAAAAATTAGCCCCCAGGTGGTGCCTGCCTATAGTTCCAGGTACACAGCAGGCTCAGGCAGGACAATCACTTGAACACAGAAGTTTGAGGTTGCTGTAAGTGACAGCACTGCCCTTCACCTGGGGCAGAAGACAGAGACTCTGTCCCCAGACAACCAAGCTGACATGCGATATTTTACATGCTTCTGTGCAAAGGAAAATGGGGAGCTAAACACCCCTATCTGTTCTGCACAGGCCAGTTTCCTGATTCTTCCCTTGGAGTGTTGTCATTGTACACCTTTATATGGCACATACTTTGGTGATTTTTTTTTTAATCGAAAGGGCTCTCATTTGCTTAAGACTGTTAATACAAAGAAAGTCTCATAGAAGGACACCTCTCTTGGAAAATAACCCAGTAGGGGTGGAAATAAGGACAGACAAAAGAGCCAATAAATGACTTCTATGTCAGTAATCACATTTCTTAAAATTCACAGTTTCATAACTTTAGGAAGCACTCCAATATTTGCATATCTGCAGGTCTCTGCAATTTATCATCTCAGATATTATTTTAATTCGTATGTGCTTTGCTTTACGCCATTTGTTCTGAGCCTTTTCTCACTGGATGGAGCGGCACGACCACAGCTATTTGCATTTCCCTTTTTCTTAAGATTCACATGTGCTTGTGTCCTGGCACCCTTACAGGAGCCGGCTATGTCCAGATTCACGGCTGACTGCCTGGAAGTGCGAATATTACCATCCTTTTCCATCTGAGAGCGGCTGTCACTGCAGGACAAATCCCAGGGCTGCAGCTTGGCACTCTTACTTGATTTTTTTTTCTTCTCTTCTGTCCTCATTGCAAGGGTTTGTTTCTGAGAACACAACCTGCTACTTCCCAGTAAATCACTGGGTTTGGGAGCAGTCTTGAGTGTGTAATACGGTGCATGGGCTTCTTCGTGGTGGAAATCTTTCTTCCGTGAGGGGCCTGATTTGGAAGCCCCCTCCTGGTGAGGTAGCGGCTTGGACAGAGCACTAGTGATCAGCTTACTTCTCCCAGGGCTTTTCAAAGCCCCCAAGGTCCCAGGTGCAGTGGGAGGCCTGGCTTTGGTCCCCTTCCCTTTCTCACCCTGGATGGTCTGGATCTGCAGCCACTCAAGCTGAACAAGCCTGTCGATATACTTCCCCAGAAGCCCTGCCACCTGAGGCACGGCCTCAGCTTTACCCTCTGCATTCAGAAGCAGGGCCATGTCCCGCAGGTCCCAGGAGCTGAAAGGGGGTGGGAGGAAATCAGGGTAATGGTATCCAGGCTTTGCATGGCCCTGACCTGGGTGAAGATCGAAGTAAACCGGATCGATTTCTTCAGCTCGAAGATTCAGATCTGGAGGTGTGAGGGGAGAAGGGGGAATGGGAATTCTTTCTGAGTCAGAGAGATCACTTGCACTGTCCTCATCAGCATCTTCTTTAATAATTTTCATTGACTGAAAATCAAGAAACAATTTGCTCCCGGAAGCCCCCTGACACCTAGGTCCCAGTAGATTTCTTTCGGGTTTTTTGTCTTGGAAAACACTTTCTTTAAGTTTATCCTCAGCTGGCTGGGAGACACCTACAAGGCTATTTCTCAGCTGGGAAGAAACATGGGGTCCTTGAGACTGACTCTGTCTTTTTCCTGCTGAATCCTTTGGATGCTGCACTTTATTCCAAGACGGGCCAGCATTCATATTGCTAGGAAAAATAAAACTGCAATTCTTATTACATACAACAAGAAATGATCTGGATATGACTAAACAAATGAAAAGAATCCACTACTTAGGCTTTTTTTTTTTTGATTCTGCTATTACTAGGCATTGGAAAATTTGCAGCCTCCAAATTCCTTATAGAAGGCATTTTATAGAATATTTTCCCACATAATACTCTACTTGAGAAATATTACATAACACACGTGACTGCATGGATTTCACTCATATTTAACTTCATAAAAGAAAAGCATTAACATGGCTCAGCGCCTGTAGCTCAGTGGTTACAGTGTCAGCCACATGCACAAAGGCTGGTGGCTTCAAACCCAGCCTGGGTCAGCTAAACAACAATGACATCTTCAAAAAAAAAAATAGCCAGGTGTTGTGGCAGGCGCCTATAGTCCCAGCTACTTGGGAGGCTGAGGCAAGAGAACTGTTCAAGCCCATGAGTTTGAGGTTGCTGTGAGCTGTGATACCCAACAATCTACCGAGGGTGACATAGGCTAGTCTCACTAGACTCTGTCTCAAATAAAAAAAAAAAAAAAGAAGAAGAAAGAAAGAAAGAAAAGCATTAACAGTTATCAAAGTGCTTGTTTCAGTTTTAGACCAATTGCGTACTTTCAAACACATAAGTTTAGAAAAATAATCTATCCTAGAACTCATAGTCTAGTCTGTCAATGATAACCAGTCTTTTACAACATTTATAAGTAAAATCTACAGCTTTCGTTCATGTGCCTATTTTAAAATAGATGTAAATATGATATAAAATGTAAGTTTTATGGTGTTTAATCACTGATTAGTGGTGAGTCTGAGCAAAGGAAAATCTTAATATGTAAAAGTGCATAAAAACCTATACATTAAACTAAACATTTATTAAAGTATTTTCAATTAGGAAGCACATCTGGGAAAATCGTGTTAAAAGGACAAAAATAAAATCTGTGTGGTGTTACAAAACTAATGAGAACACAGAGTTAATGCTATCCTGTGAATGGCAGATAAGTGGGAATAAGGAATGCTGTGTGCATTACTAGCGTGGAAACTGCTTCCTTTTGGAGTAATTTATTTTGAGGCAGAATCTCATATCAGAGTTGAAAATACTGTTTTTTTAGTTTATTTACCAAGAACATCACATTTGACTAAGATTAATAATATTTCTCTGTAAGACAGCCAAATGGGATGAACAGGTATGGGTGGTAAACACGCTTTCTGGGAACCTCAGACATTCATTTCCCCAGTGGTTTTAACCAAACTAAGCAATTATTTGAAAAAATATTACCTATGAATTGTGGTGCTCAACAAATGTTGCATGAATGAATGAAAAAATGAAGCCCTGGGCATTATTTTGCCTTCTAGCTGTCCGTGTACTTACAGAGTTAATTATTGTCAGTATCCTTTTCTATCAAAGGAAACTGACATAGAAAGGTAATTACAGATTCTACTAACACAGCCAGAATTATGAACCCTGGAGTCCTTACCAACTAATAATGCTTAAACCCACTTTCATTTCTGCTAGATTAAAAAAAATGTGTGTGTCTTATACACATGGTTTAAATTTACATATTCAATCTGGAGACTTGAGATAATGTGCCTTTTGCAAGATAAAACAACCATACTAAAACCATTTACCTGTTTTTCTGATGCGATTCATTCACCCTATTCCTTTTCTTGAAAAAATCACATGGCTGATCATCATCTAGGGTTTGATGGACTGTCTAAAAAACAGGCATGCAGTAGTAAGTACTGTGAATACACACACATGCACACAACAAATAAGAACAAAAAAACCCCAGAACAAATCTAAGGTTTTTCCTGTAAGTTTACATCACCTTTTGGGTAGTGCTCAAAATACTCTTGCCCAACCTGCTGGAAGATGATGACAGCTGGGGAGGTGACTTCTTCTTTATTCCTCTTATATTTGAAAAGGACTCCTCACCACCGGAACTAGAAGCAACAGAACGCTGTCAGTAAGTACCCGTTGCAAATGGTCCTACCATCAGTATTGCGTTAATTCCCCGCTCCCCTTTTTAAAATCTTCGCCTGGTATTGAAATATTGGGGATGAGACTGCACAGTCATTTCTATTCTGAGTTGTGAAACACTGGGGGAGGGAGATACTATCTTTTTTTTTTTTTTTAGAGACAGAGTCTCACTTTGTTGCCCTGGGTAGAGTGCTGTCTGTGGCATCACAGCTCACAGCAACCTCCAGCTCTTGGGCTTAGGTGATTCTCTTGCCTCAGCCTCCTGAGTAGCTGGGACTACAGGCGCCCACCACAACACCCGGCTATTTTTTTGTTGCAGTTTGAACCCGCCACCCTCAGTATGTGGGGCTGGCACCCTACTCACTGAGCCACAGGTGCTACCCGGGAGATACTGTCTTTTATTGACTGTGTAGTCTTGTCTGCTTGCTTGTTTGCCTAGCAGGTATTAGATAACAGTGTCTTGCTACTAACATACTGTGAATGGACTTCATCCCTTTCTCTCTCCCTCTACACACATGTATAACCTCTTTGGAAATAATATGTTGAGGAAATTTGGAGAAGTAAATAAAGTCAAGAGTTATTCCAAAACTTCCATGTTCATTCAGCAAATAATTCAAAATTGCCTAGAAAATGGCAGGGATTATGCACATCTCTGCAGAACCTCGACTGCAGTGGGGAAGCCCCCCTTCCCTATCACACCAGCCCATTCCTAGGGTTTCCATATATGCATACACATTACATACTGCATGACATCTGTGGCAGGCTGTCCACCCCTACCCCAGATCACTGTTAGTCCCTCTTATTTTGAGTGTTTTGCACTTATTAAAAGAGCACTGATGTAATTTCCCTTGCCTCTGTAAAACGGAAGAGGTGGGGTTACAGAAGATTTTAATTTTCTTTCACAAACTTTCCTGTATTTTTTCCACAATAACTATGTCAGCTTTTTTCCAGTCAGTTTATGTAAGATGGTAATAAAATCATATATGGGCTCTCACAATTAATGAATTATGCCATAATCATCAGGTATCTTTACACTTCATTTCACCTGACAAGCTTTATGCCAAAGGCTGCGGAGTTTTGTGTTCAAAGTTACAAGGTGGAAGAAATGAATGCCTCGAGGGTCCTAAGGATGCTGGGTAAGGGGGAGGGCAACGGAAAAAGCTTCCAGCCTCCCTGTTTCCGACTTGTACGGAAACAAAGCTAAACATGGGCGATTCAGGCTACAAAAATGCTCCCCAAGCGCCAGAGGCTGATTCAGGGCAGCTGCATAATTCATCACAGGGTATTAACTCCAGCTCCCATGTCTTCCTCTCTGGCATCGCGCCGAGGCAGCGAGAAGCGGCACCTCCCCACCCCCATCCCCACCCCTCGAGGGAATTGGCTGACCCTGCCGCGCGGCAAAGCATTGTGGGTGATATGCGGACATGAAGCTTCTCTACGCAGCCAGGGTCCCTCTGCCTGTTGGGGCGTGCAGGTTGCAGTGATCATGTCCAAAGAGCTAGCTACCTTAGACCCTTAAACTCAGCCTGGAACCAGTTCCTGGCAAGGCTGGGTACCCCTCTCCGCCCCGTTCTCATTAACCCATAAATCCAAGGGCACTCAGCGTGCATTTTCCTTGTCCTTGGATGGTGCAGACACTATCTATGATCGATTGGCACACAGTCCACGCAGATGAAAACAGAAATTGATCAGACCTGTTTCGCGACCGCAGAGGGCACGTGACGAGGCCGCCTGCCTTCCTTCCTCTCCGGCGCCCGGGGAGGCCACACTGCGGCGCGCTGCGGTAGGGGCGCAGGAGCTGGCGGCGCGGGCGTCTGCGCTCAGCTCCGCCGGGCTCCCCGGCAGCGCTCCCGCCAGCCAGGGCCAACCTGCGGGAGGCGTCACGAGGGGCGGGGCCGAGGCTCTCTGGGAAGTTGCACCCGGTCAAGTTGCAGCCTTGTAAGTTAACGCCGCGGAAGGGGAAGGTGGGAGGGGCCGCTCCGGAACGCAGCCTTCTTGCAAGAATCTCCAAGGAAAAAAAGAGAAAGAAAGAAAGAAAAAGAAAAAAAACAGAAAAAGGGAGGTGCCACACTGCGCTCCCCCCGCCCCCCGCCCCGGCAGCTTCAGAAAGCTTCCACTAGAAAAAGAATTTGTCTCTGTAGAAAAGCTCCTCTTCAGCTGCAGGAACCGAACGGCCTAGGCGACGGCTTGAGGGGCAAAGTAGCAGACGAGGGGCGAGCGCACTGGGCCCAAGGGATCCCCACAAATTGCGGATACTAAAGAGACTCAGGGGTTTCTGACCACCGCCCAGGACACGGAAGGAGCTTACGCAGGGTCAGGAGGCTGCCCCTTGATTCTGTCTCCCCATCTTCCGACGGCCTGGTGGGTCATGTCCAGAAGCCCAGGCTCCGCGATCCTACCCGCCGCCCTGGGGTCCCGAAGGCCGGCCCCCCGGAGCTTCAGCTGTCTGTCAGACCTGGAAAGGAGCGCGGGCGTGGAGCTACGGTCCTGTAGGCCCCCGGGGAGCCCGGGCTGCGCACCGCAGCCCTTGCGGGCACCATCGGGCTGCGACCCCCACCTACGGCCCATCATCCTGCGACGGGCGCGCTCGCTCCCCAGCTCCCCAGAGCGCCACCAGAAGTCCGCGGGCGTGCCAGGCGCGCCGTGTCGGCCAGGCTGCAGCCGGCAGCTCCGCGTGCGCTTCGCAGACGCACTGGGCCTGGAGCTGGCACAGGTCAAGGTGTTCAACACAGGAGACGACCCATCAGTGCCACTGCACGTGCTATCGCGGCTCGCCATCAACTCGGACCTGTGCTGCAGCAGCCAGGACCTGGAGTTCACCCTGCAGTGCCTGGTGCCCGATTTCCCGCCGCCCATCGAGGCCGCGGACTTTGAGGAGCGCCTGCAGAGTCAGCTTGTGTGCCTTGAGCGTGTCACTTGCTCAGACCTCGGCATCAGCGGTACCGTGCGCGTGAGGAACTTGGCCTTTGAGAAGCAGGTGGCGGTGCGCTACACCTTTTCTGGCTGGCGCAGTACACACGAAGCGATAGCGCGATGGCGTGGGTCAGCGGGTGCTGATGGCTCGGAGGACGTCTTCGCCTTTGGCTTCCCAGTGCCTCCCTTCTTGCTGGAGCTCGGCTCACGAGTACACTTTGCACTGCGCTACCGAGTGGCTGGTGCTGAGTACTGGGACAACAACAACAGCCAGGACTACAGCCTCACGTGTCGCAGCCACGCACTGCACATGCCACGGGGAGAGTGCGAAGAAAGCTGGATCCACTTCATTTGAGCTGCATGGGGGCCGGGAACCTGGAGCTTTGGCCCACAAGGTGCTCCTGCTGTCATTCTGTGTGGGGCTCTCACATCTGCCGGGTTGTGCTAACCCTATGCCCCACCCCACCCCCAAGTTGTCTGACTTCATTTCCTGCTGCTAGGTCCCCTGGAAGTGCCCATCTTGTATTTGAGATGTCTCTGTCACCTGGTCTGAAATGTAGCCTCAGGTGGTCAGAAGGCCAAATTGAATTGTGTAATGTGCTGGGGGAGGGGAGTGGGCAGGTGCATGGGAGTCTTGGCCTGTCTGGGGAGGGCTCCGAGAGGGATTTTCTTTAAAAGGCCTGAGTCTGCTAGGAAGGCCTTTTGCATGCGTCCTGAATGTGTGTATCTAAATGTAGCTGTTATTTATTATTGTGATGCTGGGACCTTTGGCCCATAGCGGATGCTGCCTCAGGAACATTCTAGACTTACAAGCTTACAAAAAGGTCAGTTCTGTTGTGTTTGTGCTCCTCGTCAACAGAATGTTTAGTATGATCCCCATCGTGGTCCCTCCTGGAATTCCTGTCCCAGGACAAGGAAAACTTGAGCCCTTGTTTGCTCGCCAATGTCTGTAGCCTTCTAACAGTGGGAAACTATTAATAGGCAAGAAATTTATGTCTCATCAGTCATCACACAACCATTCCTAGGCATTGAGGCTGCCCTGGTCAGGCTGTGTGTCTCCTACACCAACAGCTGAAGAGAAGAAACTTCAAACTTTTAAACTGCAAACAGCTCTTTTCCCTCCATCACTCCTCTAATTTCATGTATTTCTTCTGTACCTGTTGGATAATTACACATTAGGCCATTCTGTTTAGGTTTGAAACTACCTAAACATTTAATGAAATCCTGCCTTAAATTATTTCAATTTTCAGGTGATTACAGAATTTCAGGCAACAGTGACCTTTGCAATTACCTTTTTGATAACTAAGGTAACTCTTTTCATTTCTTTGTAAGCATCAGAAAATTCCAGCATTTATATTTCTGGAGTCCAGTTACCAAGTGGAACTAGATGTTTTCAGCAATAGCCAGAGCACTGGAGGGAAAAATAATTTACAAATATTTATACTTTTATATTGTTTTAAGCTGCATTACATGTCACATTTTATCAGCTACCTGCCAACTTTATTCTTTGTGCCTTCCGATAGGACAGTTTCTAACATTTTCTGAATTTGATTCTTAGTTTTAAAATACTAAATGCTTTTATTATTATTTTATTTCATTTATTTATTATTATTTTCTTTTTTGCAGTTTTTGCCAGGACTGGGTTTGAACTTGCCATCTCTGGTGTATGGGGCTGGTGCCCTACTCCTTGAGCCACAGGCACCACCCAATGCTTTTATTATTTCTTAGGCCTCCAACAAATTAGTTGAGACCACTGTCCTCTGCAGAGTGCTGCAGTTACTTAAAACTGATCTAGGATCTGATGAGATCTTTAGGTGCTGACCAGTGGTCTCTCTGACAGCAGGTGCTAGAAGTGAGGTGTGAAAAACAGCCATGATAGACAAGATCTCCAATTTATGAAGTTTCTCTCGGATACACCTGAAATCAGTGTGGTCCATTTTGTGATGTCTGTCACCAGTGAATTGGCTCTAAATTTTTAAATTCTTGTTGACATTTGTCAGATCAATATTGAAATGATGCATTTAGCCTTCTAACCAGTTTGTTATTGATAATTGTATCCTGTGTTTTTAAAATTCCAAGAATGGGGATGGCTTTCTTTTTATCTAAGAACCCCGCCTTCTGACTTAAAATGTTGTGACTGAATCCCACATGCTCTGGCTATTAGCACCGTGCACTGCATTGACATGCATATGAGAGAGAAGCCTGGTTGAATTTCCTGCTATTTAAAAAACTGTCCAAATAGGTCAGCAAGCCTGCAAGGGCCTTGGCTGCCAGCCCCTTGGCCCTGCCTGGAGTTCTAGATAGTTGTCCAGAGTATTCAGGTATGAGTTAGAGCTGCTGAATGTATTAAAGGCATGTAGAAAATCTTATAATCTATGTGAAAGTCACTTGCCAAAAAGGTTCTAGTCATGAAATAGAAAGCTATAAAGTAAATGTTATATCTTTAATATTAAGAAAACCTCAAGGTGCCTTTTTAAAAATATCAACATTTTGAAATTTAAAAGCTTAAAGATACTTGCATAGTCGAAAAAGAAGCTGGGAGAACAGCTTAGGGAGAACTTTCCAAACCTAAAACACAGTTATATTGCTTCAGATGTTAAAATTTTGTAGTGAATTGTGCAACTGCTGTGCTGTCTCCCCAAATATATCTTAATGTCAGTCATTTCAAATAATTCTAAAGTATTAAAGGCTAAGTATTAAAGTATATGTGCAAAAATGGCTGTGGACTCTTCTATTAAGCTGGACGGCACTTTCTTGTGGTCTAGTTACAGAAGGCAAAGCTTTTGAAACTTCTTGATTGTTTAAATCATTTTATACATAAGTCTTATCTTTTGTAAGAACATAAATGTAGGGCATGGCAAGAAAAATAGATTTTATAATTGTACTTCACCTTCAGTAGCAGAGCTCTGTGTGTGTTTGGGAAAATGGAAATAACAACCTTATATGCCAGGTCAGCATTACATATGGAGAAAGTTTTGAGGACCCCAGGGGTTGTAGTAATTATTACATATGAAGTAATTCTTGGGTTTCTGTCTCCCCCTGCCCCCCATGACTGTGACCTTCCCTAAGTACCAAGTCTTGTATATAGAGGTAAAGACACACTTACTGTATCTTCCCTGATTTGCACATAGGTCACAGTGCTATGTGCTTTGTTTATGTGATTTCATTTAATTCTGAAAATTATTACCTGGTAGGTAATATCTTCATTCTCTTAGCTGAAGAGAGTAAAACTCAGAGAGGTTTAAGAACAGTCATGGGACGGCCATGTAATGACACTGTGGTCAACAGGCTGTATATATGTTTTATATATGCATATGCTTATATGTATAGCTATTTTTAAATGTGTATATATATATATTTACACCTTTTCTGTTTCGAGACATAAATATATATACACACAATTATACATAGTGTTATAATAGTGCTATAATTACCTCCAGTATTTGGCACAGTAACCTGTTGTAAGGGTTGTAGCGTAGGAGCAATAGGCTGTACCACAGCGCCCCAGCATATACGAGGCTACACCATCTAGGGTGGCGTAAATACACTCTATGATTTTCCTACACAGCAATGAAATCACTTGACAGCACGTTGCTCGGAATGTAGCTCCTGTTTTCAAGGAACACGATTGTAATTTACCTCAAGTCCCACAGTTGTTCAGTAGCAAATTGAGCATTCAAACTTATACCAAAGACCATGCTCTGCTGTGGCATAGGATATAAAATGTTCCCAATGAGGGATGACTAAATTTAACTGAAAGCTGAATTTTGATTGTGATTGATAAAGTTTTTCATCAGAAACAGCAATGTAAAGCCTTTAGAAAACAATTCAAATAATACTAAAATTAGTAATACACTTTCTTCTTCCTTGTTGTAGTTTAATGATATCCACTAAGCACTCCCTAGGCTTTATAAACACATGAAACAATAAAAAGCACTCTTAACAGCTGTCTTCTTTCTATAAAAAGTGGTAAAGTGAAACCTTAATTTTTGAATTGATTAGTAAAATTCCTGTGCAGTCACAACTCCATCATGAAGTATCTTAATTCTCTTAGAGGAAAAACTAGGTGCAAAAATAGTTGTTATGCAAAATTGGTGAATCAGTTTGAAGCACTCTACACCCTTCTTACATTTTGTATCATACATTGTTGATACTTATGTCAATCATTCAAAAGCAAATTCGAAAGCCATGAAAACTTTGAATATATAAAATCCCCCTAAATCTTTGTACATTAGGTTGCATATGTTAATTTGTAAGCTCTAAATTAAGAAATTAAGGACTCAAAATAAGTTAAAGGAGGTAGTTACAAAGTTGTCAAGAAGGCTGTAATCCTGGCTAACCCAAATATTAAAAACACCTTGGAGAGTTTACGTGATTCTACGCGATTTTCTCTGCCTTGGTACTCAGTAGAGTTTTTATTCCCTCATGTTCATTTTTCCAGTTGCTTTCCACTGCACATTTAAATTATAACCCAATTTCTTTTTCGAAAGAGGTAGTGCCTTTTAGATAGGAAATTAGGATGCTAGTGAAATATCATTGTAAGTTTTGATTTTGCGACATTTATTAAAACTTTAACTCTACATACGCTTTGCTACAGCAGTTCCACTTTCAGATTCATCCAGACTTATGTTAGATGATCAAGGTCATAAGTTAAAAAAAAAAAAAAAAAGAAAGAAACCAGCCTAGGCCGGGGATTCCTTGGACAGGGTAATTAGGTGTCTGTTAGGAGGAGCGAGCCTAGCTCAGCGCGTGGGGCACGTCCCAGCCGCAGCGCGCGCCCGCCCGCTCGCCCTCCCGCCACCACCTACCGTGACGTGCCCCTGCCGCACGCACCCTTCCCCGTCTGGGCATCGCACAGGAGTGTTCCCTGTTTTGACATCCAAGCGAAAATGGCGTATGCAAACTTTCCAAAGAGCCCAAAACTAGTGTTGGTGCTTCCGCTGGGACCCGCGCCCCCTCCCCCAGGCCTCCCGCGGCCGGCGCGCAGGTCCGGGGCCTCCTCTGGCGACCGGCGCCTGCACCCCTTCCCGCCCTTCCGCGCACGGGTCCAGGGGCAGGGTCGCGGTCACCACAGCCCTTGGCAGAGTAGGGAAGTGGGGACACCGGAGCGAAGGCGATCGCGGCGCCTTCACCCGCGGGCCTAGCAAGGACCTGATGGGAGCGGTTTACCCAGGGAGCCCCCAGCTGGGCCCACCGCGTGACGACCCGGCTTGACTTGCGTCGACGTCACCCCTGGCTCAGTCCTCAGGCCACGCTGCCATCCGCCACGGGGCTAGGGCGGGGCCTGGCTGGCGGCGGCGCTGATTGGACATACCGCCTACCGGACGCAGCTCCTATTGGCCGGGCCCTTCCCGCCTTCTGCCAAACGCCTAAAAGCTCAGAGACAGTCCTGAGGAGCGCAGACGCCTCACCTCACGGCGGCAGGGAAGAGACTGCGGCCTCCACGCAGGAGGCTTCCTCCAGCCGGCGGGTGGGTCGCGGCCCCTGGGTGGTCTCCCGGAGGGAGGCTGTGGCGTCCTCGGGCGAGTGGCCTCTGGAGGTTGAAGGGGAGGCGCTGTGGAATCAGCCTCCCGGCTGTAGGGTGAGACCCGGGCGGACCGTGGGCCGGGCCGAGTTTGCCAGTGGGGCGGGCGCGGGGCCTCCAGGGCCGGGGAGGACGAGGGCCTCGGAGCCGCCGCTGCGTCCTGCCCTTGGTGCTCGCGGCGCGCGGTGGCCGTTGGAAAGCCGGGGCTGACAGAGGTCGAGCGGGGGTGGGGGGCCTCCTGCTCCGGTCGGGGGTGCCCGGGAGCGTTTTCTCCAAAGGTGGGACGGTTACATCCTGCCCGCTCAGCCCCCCATGACCGGCTTCGGGACGGAGTTAAGGGCACAGGGCCGTGGCGGGGCCTCCCGGGAGACGGAGGCGGGGGCTCCGTGGCGCTCACGGACCTGCTTAGCTGAGCTGCTGCTGTCCCCTGTGGCGGCGGCGGTGACTAATAGACGATAAAATGGGCCTCGGTACAGCAGTTCTTGGGCAGTGCTCAGAGGACACTATAGTTGTGGTGGGGGAGGGTGGAGGCTCCCCGCCCCTGCGTGGCCTCCGATGCTCACGTGGGCGTGGCCCCATCACCCGTGGTACCTCCTGTGCTCACGTGGGCGTGGCCCCGCCACTCGTGGTACCTCCTGTGCTCGCGTGGGCGTGGCCCCGCCACTCGTGACACCTGTGCTCACGTGGGCCTGCCCCCGTTACCCCTGAAGCCTCCAGTGCTGGGGTGGGCGTGGCCCTATCACCCGTGACATCTCCTGTGCTCACGTGGGCGTGGCCCCAGTACCCAGGACGTTTTCAGTGCTCACGTGGGCGTGCCTCCTGTCACCCCTGTAGCTCCCCAAGCTCACGTGGGCGTGTCCCCATCACCTTCACATGTCGACCAGTTTGTTGTAGGCCCTTTGGTGATCAACTTAGAGAGGTTCTACAAATTTTGTGATTTCCAACTTTTCGCGTCCCATGGATATTCGGATATACATATGTGTGTTTTAGTTTCAAAATACATAGTAAGTTTGATTCTGCTTTGTAGCTGTATTTCAGTCATGTTCAGAGATCCAAGAATCTGTTACGTTGATTCTTTTGCATGGTTTTCTTTTTGTTCTGGTGACTTAAGATTTTCACTTTTATTTTTCAGAAGTGTCATCACAATGTGTCTACTTTTCTTCATTTATCTTCCTTGGGAATTAGTGGACTTTTTCAATTTTTGGATGTTTATATTTATTTGAGAAAGTTTTCAGCTACTGTTCACTGTTCCTACCTCACCATTTTTATTTTTGTTTTTGCTAATTTGTATAATTTTTATTGTATAGATATCGGAAGGTCTGTATCTCTCAGCGTTTTTAGTATTATTTTATCACTTCATTTCTTTGTGATAGTCTGGATCATTTCCTCAACATGGTCTTTCTGTCCAAAGGAATGTTCACCCCTGAAAACAGTCACCCTCTTTTAGGGTCTCAGACTAAATTCTAGTGGCAGTGGTAGGTGTTCAGGTTCCTCAGTGTACATTGCTCCTCTGTGATTGGTTACTAATCCAATACCTATTTCTTCTATGCTTCAGATAGTATAACTCTTTTCTCATTGTTTTCTAACTTTTCTATCAAGTAAGTTTTTATACACACACAGGATGCCAAAAAATATATACACATTTTAAGTGCAGTTAAGTGTATCTGTGTGTTCCTTTTTGAAGTTGAACTGAAGATGCTATTACTGGTCAAGTGTACCTAGGCATGCTGTGCACATCCATTTTACCTGCAATCTGTACGCTTTTCTGGAATGGTTGATTTTACTTGCAACATGATCTCTTAAAATGTGCATGAAATTTGTGGCACCCCTGGCATATATATACACACACAAATTAACACACCCCTGCAACAGTGTGTGTTGTGATGATGTTTTCAAACAGGACCAGACTAAACTTCTATTCTGTGATGGTCCTAGGGGAATGAAAGAGTAAGGCCCAATGGAAAGTGGAAGGCCAACTTCTTGGGAACTGGGGAGGCAAGGAGTGGATCCCTGCATTTCCAATGTTCTCTGGATGAATCTCTTGATTCAGGATGACAGAATAACTACCAACTATTTAGAGGTCCTAAAATCAATTGCTGCTATCCTAGAAGTCCCAGCTGGGCACAGACCCAGAGTTTTCCCGGTGTTTAGACCAGAGCAGACAAACAGAACAGACAGGGATAAACTACAGCTGGACCCTGAACAGAAATAGATAAAGCACCTGGATTTCTAGCTGGATACTTGTGAAGCTTGGTCATCTCATATCCCTTAACAGTAACTCATATTTTTGATCTTATTTTTTGTTACCCATGTGCTTGGATTTTGGCAAGAATTTACTGTACTTTAAAAAATAGTTAATTATAAATAAATCTAGTGTCTCTTTTTTATTAACAGCCTTCTCCAGTTCTGTGCAACTTCCTAGTCTTCCTTCCCGGTGGGCTGACAAAACACCCCAGCTGTCTTGAGTGGTATGGGTGAATGTCTCTTTCCATACTTAATATACATCCCATATACAAATAATAATGAATAATACCAAGGTTCTTTTTCATTATGAATGGCGTTACATTGTATATATTATCATTTGGCCACATGGTTTTAATCACATAAGATTGTTTTACCACAGATTACCTGTAGTTCTGGTTCATTTTATTTAATTATTATATCCATTCATACAATTATCACATACTGTGCCACATTTACATATTTCCCACTCTCCCCACCATTCCCATCTCCCACCTAAATGCTTTTGAAATATTGCCACTTCAAACAATGCTGCAAAAATGTATATTTACCTAGTTCCTTATACATGGGGTAAATGTTTCTCTAGGCATCAGATTTTTCCCTTATAGTTAATCTTCAACTGGATTTAGAAATGTAAAAGTTTTTTCTTTCTTTTTACTCACACCTTTCATATGCCTTAAGTGGGTGTCTTCATTGGCACTTAATTTTCTCTACTAGCATGTCCACAAGAATGTAGACTGCCAGTAATGCTTGTTGTTTTACGCATACAGAGTCCTATATTCCTCTTGGGTTGATTAATTGCCTCTTTATGTTGGATTTTTCTTAGTGATTTTGTTACAAAATTTGTCACAGCATAATTTATTTATAATTATTCTAGTTATGATGTATACAAAAAGAAGCAATTATTTATTTTTCTTTCTATAACTAACCTTAAGTTGAATTTGGAAATGTTAGATGCATTTGTTAAGATTGTGTGTAGTACTTAATGTAACCCCATTGTTTCCTGTATTCATTCTCCTTTAAAGGGAAAAAATGTTTTAAGGTTATTTTTTTATGTGCAAGAAATGTTTATTTTACTGAGGATGCTAGGAAGTACTTCTTAGATACATCGTTGCCAGCATGTCAGATTTTAAAAAACATTTTCATAATTAAAATTAAATGGTTAAAAAAGTGTAATTATTAGATGTCATTATACTGTCAGAATAATGGTTGCTTTCAGAATGTTTTAGTACTTGGTTTCAAAAAAAAGCCAAAATGCTTAACACGTAATCTACAAAGTGAAAAGGTACATAGGATTTTGAGGCTAACTACAGCTATGTATTTTCCTGCTTAAAAAAAAAAAAAAAAAAAAGTTAATCCTTAGATGTTAATAGCAGGGTAAGTTAAATGACCTTTGTGTTCCCCCTTGTCAGGAAAACACTAAATAGGGTTGTTCAAAGTTATTCATCTATTTGTGATCCTGTTTTCATAAGCGTGGAATCTCTCTTTTGAACTCTGGGAATGTTTTCTATTAAAAGCCATATTACAATATGTTAATTCATGATGGTTGTTTATAATTGCATCCCATGGTTTTAAGGGATCTGAAACATTTTGCTAAAGTGAAGCCCTCCCCTTGATTTGGGCATTCAGCCAGAACCCAGGGCTTTTTTCTTTCCTAAACATCTTTCTGGACATATGAAATATGTGTAGATTATCTTTTCCTCACTCCTTTCTTTGCATTGATTCTGTTCTTTCTTAATTTATATGTATATTCTTCCTTTTTGAATATGCTATTAATAGCTTTCATTTTATTTAGAAATTAACCCAAGAGTATTTTTCTTCTTGTTCCCAAAGGTGAAGCAAGTAAACAGGAATCACTGGTGAAGAAGGTCCAGGTTTCTGTTATTTTACTAACTAGCTTTGTGATTTTTTGGCAGGATATTTGACATTAATATAAGTCATCTATAAGAAGAGAGGGCTTGAATATGTGATCTTCAGGTTTTCCTCTAGAAATTTCTTCAGTCAGATTTATATGCAATTTGATACATACATAAAGAAAATGTCCAGTGAGGAACTTAAAGAAACAATATTTATTATCTTTTATATAAGCAGCAGGGCTTATTGATGTGTGTTAAGATACTTTAAACTGTAAACACATGGAACATATTGTAAAATGTAGAAAATATGTTTTCTTCCATAGGTGTTTGTTTTGTCCTGTTGTTTTTAAATACAGTCAAAATGCCAATAAGACCAGATTTCCAGGTATGTAGTCCTAAACCAAAAGGATATATTTTAATTTCTAAAATCACTTTTTGTTTACTTATAGGTCCTATGTTTTTAACAATGACAAAGCTTACATGTTTTAATGAAATGGTCAAGAATAGAGTAATTAAAATAGATATGTTTTTAAGAATATTTGTAAAATATTAAAAATGCTGATTTATATATATATCTGTTTTATATTGAAAAGGATTATGAAGGTATGTCAGGTTTTTAAAATTCTTGCATTTGGATAAAGTGTAAATTTTAATAATCTAATATCTATGCAAGTCACTACAATTTCTGCTTAGTGATTAGACTGTAGTATGAATATTTCTTATTAGTGAAGTTGTACTTCAATAGGGATGGAAGATTTTGTAAAGAATATAAATATTATATAAGAGTAATGGTTAAGTAATATTCATTGATATAGTTTCAAAAAGATACTTGTGTTTGTACATTTTCCTTTATAAGTTAAACCCCAGTAAGAGTTTGCTAATCAGATGTTCTAGGCTTTTATTCATTGTATCAAGTATTAGTTACTAGAAAGTTGATTTTGTTTCATCAAGTTTTTGTTGAGTTCAATATAATGGTTGTTTTAGCAATAAAAGATACGAATTAGAAATATTAGTAATTTTTTTCCTGGTTTTATCAAAAGAAGCTTAATCACTAATTCAGTTGCTCCAAGTTTAATAATGGGAAACATTTTTTGTTAAGTAAGTAAATTGATATTTTATAAACTCATTTGAAGGTTCTCACATGAAAACCATCTTCAAATTACTAGATTAATAAGGTGACTAATTTTGGTTTTGATTCATTATATGTGCCATTAAATATATTTCTTTAGCAGTTGGAAAAGTGCATTGATGATGCTTTAAGAAAAAATGATTTCAAACCTTTGAAAACACTTGTCCAAATTGATGCTTGTGAAGATGTGAAGATTAAATGCAGCAAACAGTTCTTCCACAAGTTGGACGACCTTATGTGCAGGGTAAAATTTTTGCTGAATGATTATTAAAATTATTATATAGAACTATACTTTCTAGGATGAACTACTCCAGTAGAAAAAAATAAATAGAAAGGCTAGAGCAAGCTAGCTTACAATTACCTGTGTATAATTTATGCTTATCTTAGCAATTGCTTGATTTTTTTTTGTTTAAAGAGTTTGAACATATCAGAATACTGTTTTTCAAATAAAATTAATTCAAAAAGCTAGTTTTACATAAGATTACCATTATTTAATTTTAGAAAAAAGTAATTTAAACAACTTGATCTATTTTTTAAAAAAACCTATCAATGGCATTTTCCACAGAAATAGGAAAAAAATACCTAAAATTTACATAGAACCACAAAAGACTCAAAATAGCTAAAGCCGTCCTGAACAAAAGCAGTGTTTTTCAACCATTTTTATCTCACAGCATACTTGAACCTATAGTTAAACTTCTGCGGCACACTTAAATTATGTTGATCAAAAAATATACATACATATACTTTGCTTTGACTTCTTTAGAAACAATTAATGATCTTTAAAAAATTTCACTGCATCCTACGATCCTCTCACAGTACACCAGTGTGCACAGGACTGGAAACCACTGGCAAAAAGAACAAACTTGGGGAAATCACATTTCCAGACTACAAATTATAGTACAGAGCAATAGTGACCAAAACAGCATAGTACTGGCATAAAAATAGACATGTAGACAGTGGAACAAAAAGAGAACCCAGAAATAAAACCACACATATATAGTGAACTTGGCTTTGACAAGGGGCTTTGACAAGGGGACTAAGAACACACATTGGGAAAAGAACAGTCTCTTCAACAAACGGTGCTGGAAAAACTGGATATCGATGTGTGGAAATAAACTAAACCTTTATTTCTTGCCATATACAGAGAACATTAAAAAAAATTATTGATGCAGTCGTGACATTAGCATGTTTGAGTTCAGCCTGGCTGGGTGATATTTTTTACAAAAATAAAATCAAAGGGGATTCAAGAGTTAAAAAGATCTGAAACAGTGAACCTTCTAAAATAAGAACATTGGAGAAACACTTTGAGATTTATGGGGGATAAAATATGAAAAACAATTGATCTCTTGGAGAGAGTAGAATAATGGCTACTAGAAGCTGGGAAGGGTAGCAGGTGGGGGGAAAAAGCGGGGATGGTTTATGGGTACATAAATACAATTCCATAGACTGAACAATGTTTGATAGCACAACAAAGTGATTATAATCAACCATAAGTTGAGGTACACTTTAAAATAACTAAAAGAGTGGAATAGGAATGTTTCTAACCCAAAGAAATGATAAATGCCTGAGGTGATAGATACCCTCAGTTACCCTAATTTGATTACAAAGGAGTAGGGCACCAGCCCCATATACCAGAGGTGGTGGGTTCAAACCTGGCCCTGGCCAAAAACTGCAAAAAAAAAAAAAATCCCTAATTTGATTAATTCACATTGTATGCCTGTATCAAAAATCACATGTACTGAAATAATAAATCACGTGTACCCTATAAAGATATATAACTATTATGTACCTGTAATAATTAAGCTAAAGAAAAACAAAAACCCTATCAGTACATTCTTTCTTGACAATGCTAGATGCTCTCAAAAATAAACAAAAAATTCCCCAAAACCTTGGATTTGATTTATCATATCTATGGTGTTTTCATACATGAGAAGTTATTAATAATCTCCCCCATATCTGGGATTTAATATGAAGTTAAGAGAGTGAATAAAAATTTCTTTAATCTGTTTAATACATGAAGCTTTTTAGAATGGAATGGATGGTAACTGATTCAGTCACAGTATAAATTTTCGTGAATTTAATCAGATCTTCATTTTTGTTCTGAGTTTGTCATTCACCAGGTGTTTGGCTTTGGGCAAGTCAAGTTGTTCTTTTGAACTACACTTTTCATCCTTTGCAGTATGGTAATGGTGGTAATGGCTTCCTTTCAGGATTGGTGATGAGGATTAGGAATATGTGTACCTGGGCTCAATGCCTATTTCAAACTATTTTGTGTTTGCAAAAGTTTTAGTGTATACTTTTCATTTCAGGAACTTAATAAAAAGGATATCCAAACTGTTTCAACAATTTTGGTTACTATTGGAAGATGTGCCAAAAATATCAGTATATTAGGCCAAGCTGGACTTCCAACCATGATAAAACAAGGACTAGTACAAAAGATAAGTATAGAATATGTAACATATGCAGGTGAAGGAGATTTGATAAACGGTATGCTTTATAATAAAATAAGAGACGGTCCAAATGGTTGAAGAATAAATTTGGGAACTTTATATGAAACCTTGAGAATAAATTTTATTTGTTGTATGTGTTACAAATACAAAAAGTCCCCCCAAAACTCTGTAAACAGGGATCTTGATAATCATGTGAGCTTAAGGTCACAAGGCTCCCTAAAGGCTTAACTTTATTTTCTCATCAACTCTTCTTAATTACTATATAACTTTATTTTTGTTTTTATATTATTTATTATCTGTGTCCCATGCTAAGATGAAGGATATTGATTTATGCCTGTTTTACATTCGTTGCTGTATAGCCAGCACCTAAAACAAGTGTATACTGGGATGTAGTATACACTCAAATTCCTGAATTAATTGATTAATTAAGGTAAAATAATACTAAAACCTTTCAAATAGTAATGATACCAAAATAACCTAAATTGTGATGATAATTTATTTTAATATTATCATAAGGTTAACTGAATTAGGAATTTGAGGGGGGAAATAGGTTCTTACAATTAAGATTATTTTTGTCTGTTACCATTTTAAACAGTGAGAAAATGTAGTGAGTGAATAATAATAAAAAAAAAAGCAGGGAAGATGTTTAAAAGCATAAACTTATTTTGATACAATACCAGAATTTTTATTTTTAATGTCTCTTCATTCCTAGCTTTACTATTGATTTAAAAAATAAATACATTCTCAAAATTACTAACATGGAATTGTAAGTAAATAATATGTTGTTGATTCCTTTTTTATACATGGTTTCCTGGTTGGAAAAATCCAAGGAGATTATCCTAAGTCAAGAAAATACAAAAGATGAAGCTGTTACAAATATGATAGAAGACTTACTTGATCTTTTGATGGTAAATGTCTCATTGATTAACTGGTGTAAAGCATGTGAATATTTTAAGACAATTTGTGTTCTCTGTTCCCTTAGCCTTAAAGTCATTAACAGATTGGTTAGTTCAGATTGTATGAAGTGTTTAAACTGGTTAATTAGATGGTTAGTTAATAGATAAAAACTAAATAATTATTCTGCGAGTTAAAATGTAATTTGTCATTTTAATACTGTTTTTAAAGAGTAAATTAAATATTATTCATTTTTTTCAGGTCATACATGATGTCAGTGATGAAGGTATTATAAACATTTTATTTATGTTGGAATGATAAATTGCTGTTAGCGATTTAGTAAAATTTTGCAATTCCCAATCTTAATTCCTTTATGGTCTTAATATTAACAATTCTATCTAATTCAGGGATAAAATAATTTTTCCTGTAAAGGGCTAATAGTAAATATTTTAGCCATTTTACTGCAAAAGATAAATAATTGAGAGTATTATGGAGGTATTTATATGAGAAGCCAAAACAAATTTCTATAAATGTTTTATCGATGAAATTTAAAATACAGTAGGTAATTGAGTACAAATTTTTGAAATACAGGTCTAATGAGAAAAATAGCATTCTATTTTGAGAAGGTAACATTTCACATAATTAGAGTTCAAAGTTAGTGTTCTCTCTTTTGAAAATTGATTGCAAATGTTCATGTGTAAATGTTTATCTGTAATGAGATATTTTGAAGATCCCATTAGAAGTCTTTTCATGCAGGTAATGTCAAATCCTGCTATCAGTTTATGAGCATGATTTTAATTGAGCATGTTCATCACTTGGAATGCCTTAATAGTAGTGTTACGTTCTTAATATTTACCTTTTAGAATGTCGTGCATTGCAGATTAATCACGTTCACTTGAAAAGTTTCTGAATTGCACGATTTCTAGATTTTGAAATACAGAAATTTTCTTTGCATTTACATTAATATCCGAAAACACTGCCGGACCTGTGGTTGGAGCTTGGGGAAAAATATGTTCCCTGCAAATTTGTGTGGGAGTGGACATATTGTTTTTTGTTTAACCTTTGGTAGTCTGGGACGTCGTATATAAAGCAGCTTGCATTCCAGTGTCCTTAGGTATCAAAATTTTATTGCAGTGTAAGTTCATATAAGTGTTATTTTATCTTTTAATTTTGGGCTCAGTTTGTTAAGAAATATTGTCAACTTTGCAGCCATTGCTAACCACAAAAGATATTCAGTAATAATAGTTGAGGACAATTCTTGTTCAGAAAAATTCTGGACTTGGCCCTTTGTATCAAAAGTCACAATAAAAGTTTGCCATTGCTAAGCCATTGGTCTGCTGTGTGGAAGGGCAAGTTATAATATTTAACTTCTATTTCTAACAAAAATTCACATACCTGACTATGGCTAAGTTCATAAGGATGAATGAAGTTCACCTTTAGCACACTGGTTCAATAAACATGATCAATTCAAGTATTTTCCATAGAATGTCTGCTGATGAATAATGTAGCCATACAGAAATAGTCAATTAGTTGAATTTAATTCGTGGGCCATAGTTTGTCACCTCTGGATCTAATAGATCAAAATTTTGAATGACAAACTGAAAGTGCAGAACATGTTACTACTCATCCTTTCACTTGTGGCCAGCAAATGACTTGTGTCAAGGAATAAAATTCAAGTTTTTATCTCTGTGTTGGTTGGAAAAAGACTTACTTAGGACTGATCTGAGGCTGGTGAATGTTCATCAATAAAACTATTTGCTATACTCAAAGCTTAAAAGTTTTATTAAAAGAATTTTCATAGATTTAAATAATGGCTAATATTCCCTTTTCATTGATATTTTTGAAATTAACATAATAATCTATTTCAAATTCATAGGTTTTTAGGGAGAAAATAATCCTAAAGCATGAGCAATTATAAAGTGATTCAAGTAAAGATTTATTTATGTTGGACTGAGGTTTTTTCCTTTCAACATAGTCACTTTGGAAAGTTACACATTTGCTGTTGCAGTATTTCTATTGCTTAAAATTATATATAAAATTTGTACTATGAAACGGTATATAGCAAATTCCTCTGAATGTATTAGTATTAATAAAGCCTCATATTTTGAGAATGGGTGGCACACCTCTTGGGAGGAGGACATAAATGTAAGGGAATTTACCTAGCAAATGCAGTCAGTGCAACTTAATTCTTTGTACCTTCAACGAATCCCAAACAATTAAAAAAAATAGCTTGAATCATTTAGAGCTTCATGAGGTGGAGATATGGTCATGTTCTTTATGGGTATAAAAATCTTTGAGATATGACTGAAAAAAATGAGGCCAATTTTTATAAACGCCTCAAAATAGAATTTTCCACTTTTGAATTATATTAAAAATATATACTTCCTTATGTACCTGAAATAAGAAGCTGGACGTGGAGTTGTTCCCTTGACAGCATTAAGATCAGCTACATCTGTAGAGTGGTTTATATTTTTCAAGGCCACATCACTAGTTAGAGGCAGAACTAGTACTTAATTTCATATTTCCTGATGCCCAGGCCAAAAGGCTCTCTTCTGTACTGCACTAATAATACATCCTTTCCATTAACTCATATAAGAAAAAACTGTCATTCAAAGTGATTTAAAATGAATATTTATCAGTAATTTAATACTTTTATTCAGGTGAAAAACAAGTAGTGGAAAGTTTTGTACCTCACCTTTGTGCCCTGGTTATTGACTCAAGAGTGAACATTTGTGTTCAGCAAGAGGTAAAGTCATTTGTTTATACTACAAATGAGAAAGTAATTTTGGTAGTAGTTTAACAATTTGAAAAATGATTTTTATCTTGGACTAAATTACTCATCTTGGAGTATATTTCTATTATCTTAACAATTCATTGTCCAACATAATGTATTTCCTAAATATTTACTGAAATTTTATGACCATAGGGGTTTATAGATATATATAACTCAATGAAAATAAATTACACCATTCAGATATTAGGGGTTCTAAATGTTATTATGCTAACCAAAGTCTGTATTAGTGTATGTGTGTGTACATGTGTTTACCTTAAGAACAAAAATTAATAAGGTAATCATTTTTTGGCTTCCTTACATCTTAGAAGAATAATAAACATGATACTAAAAAATGTATGAATTCTTTAAGTATAGGAATCATGCTACTTTCTACTTTAAATATCCTGTGGTTTATGTTGTTTTGCATTAACTATTTTATACTTAATATTCTTAACTCTGTTCTTGCAACAGAATGCAGTGATTAAGACAAAAATTAGGCTTTTAACATTGTGTACCTGGAATATTTCTGCAAATACTTCATCTTTGAATATAAAATTAATGCATTATCTTTTTTTTTTCTTTTCTAGACTCTAAAAAAAATGAATGCTATACTGGACAGAATGCCTCAACTTGCCAGGAATATTCTCTCTAACCAAGAAATGTTAATTCTCATGTAATAATTTGTACTATATTGCTTTTATTGGTTGTGCAAGTCAAGAATTTAGAGAATGTCTTACAAGACAACCATGAGTTTGCATTAATAATTGCAGTGGTAAACTGTGGTAGCTTTTCAATATAATTTAATATATGTATGTAATTTTTGCAATAATTAGAGATACTAGCCAATTGTTGTATATCTTTCAGTGAAGTTTTTTTTTTCCTCCCAAACACAAGGACTTTCTATTTCATTGATACTATTACAATATAAAATCTGTTATTTTAATTTGCAGGAGTAGTATGGGAGAAAGGATTTTAGATGTTGGAGGTAAGTATACCTTTTCAAAATTTGAAATTATTCCAAATTTGTAAATAGTTTTGATAGTGTATAATATCCTTTTGATCAAAATGATATTAGCATTGTAATGTGGTGACATAATGTAAAGGAATTATAAACCATGTATAATCAAGCAACTTTTAAATTATTTTAATAAAAATAAATTAAAAATATATTTTAGGACATATGTAATATTTTATGTTGACACTAGGAGTTAGATAAATGTAATTGTGCCTAATGGTAGATTTATGAATAATAACTCAGTTTTCCAATAGATTTTAATTAACTTGTACTAAGAAATTCCTCAAATGGTATTTTTTATGTGATTAGAAAGTCTAATGTTCTTGGGATTCATAGACTTGTTTTTAAGCAATGCATTTACTAAAAGAACTTGAAATTTCTATGTTTCCTATGAACAAATTCTGAGGTAGTGATTTACATATAGAATAAACTATGTTTTAAAGTACTTTGGGATAACTGCAAATATATTACACGAAAGGAAAACAAAGATTCTGTGACTTATATACTATAATATGTGTTATTTTGTGTTTTGTAACTCTAATGATAATTAATTGGTAATGGCTTTGAATAGTTAGAAGTTTTGTTTAATTTTTTTATAATTTCACTTTTTTTCTCCTATTAGAAAACTTGTTATATGGGCTTCATTAATTCCTGTAATGATGAGATATTTCAATGAAAAAGTTACACTAATACTTTTCTTATTTCTCTTATTCTGATATCTTATAAAATATATGAGAGTTTATTACATAAGCTTATTTTTCATAATTTTAAATCACATATTGATTAACTTTTTTATAGATTATGACTTACAGGTAGGCATTGTAGAAGCTTTATGTAGAATGACCACAGAAAAACAAAGACAAGAACTTGCATGTCAGTGGTTTTCAATGGATTTCATTGCTAATGCTTTTAAAAGAATTAAAGACTATGAGTTTGAAACAGTAAGTAGTATGAAAATAACAGAAATTGGTTAACTTTTTAAAAATTTATTGTGAGTTTAGAAAGTTTCTCTTTTTAAAAATAGGATTGCAGGATATTTCTCAACTTTATAAATGGCATGCTTGGAGACAAGAGAAGGTAAGTTGAATACAGTTGTTTGTTTACTGGTAAAGAAATAGAGCTTAAGAGGGAGTACCTAATGTAGAGTCTTTATAAATAAACCATTCTGTTATGTTGGAGGGTAAAATATGAATGAATAGTAAACAATGTCTTACCATAACATCATTTAGTAAATTACTTTACTGTAGTCTGAAATAATCCTTCACTGGCCCTGTACTTTTTGGAGTAAAAACTTCATTTTTATTTAATTCACATTAATGACTTTCTTGAAAATTACTGTATTTCTGAGTTGCATATACATTATTCAGTATTTTAGGAGTAATACAAATTTAGACATACATATGTTACTTGAGTTTCCTCCTTATACACATACTGAAATGAAAATATATGTAGCAAACAAGTCATTTTCCTTTTTTTTTTTTTTTTTGCAGTTTTTGGCTGGGGCTGGGTTTGAACCCACCATCTCCGGCATATGGGGCTGGCACCAACTCCTTTGAGCCACAGATGCTACCCACAAGTCATTTTCTTTTATAATTAACATACTATAAGTATAATCTTTCTGAATAAAGGATATGTAATGTAAACTTTCATCATTTTTTAATGACATAACAGAGTATTTGCAATGCCTGTTACCTTATAGATGTTCAGAATGCATTTATTCTATGCATTTGGTACAGTCATTTCATTCAAAAGAGTATGCTGAATAATATTCTCAAAGTAATAGGCTTTTCTCTACATAAACACATTTTCATTATTTATTTTATACAAGTATTAAAGAGAAGAATATTTTACTTAAATAGTTATGACCATTGCCTGATTTGATTCTGAGCATGATTTATAATGGCTGGACAAAATTATACTATGAAGGTTTATTCATGTTTTTCTTAAACTAATTTTTAATTTCAGGGTCTTTACATTTCCGTGTTTGTCAGCATTTCTTGATAAATATGAGGTAAGTTTTAAATTTAGCACATGTTCTTTTAGTTATTGGATAGATTTTAATGTAAGGGTCAAGTGAATTATGAGTTAAACAATTGATAAGAACATTAAAAATAGCCATAAATAGATCACAAATACAGCTGGTCTAGTATTTTGTATATGAAAATGACACACACACAAAAAAAGAGAAAATGACACCAGGAGAAATTTTATGAAACTGCACATTCATACATGGCTGAGAATAACTGGAATATAAAGGCTGTAGTTATTCAAATTTTCTCATATTTTCTTAGTCTCATTATTGATTTATTATCTGTGACCATGCTTAAACTGATATAGTAGTTTTAATCTCTGTTAGTACTTGGAATATTTGTAATTTCTTGGAGTTAGCCAATTTCTGTGTAAAATATTGAAGTAGAATTTCTTTTGTTTCTAAATTTATCTAAATGTTATATTTGTCTTTTATCTTCCCTCTTCTAGCTATACCTTTTTTCGTTTACAAAAGATTTAGCCATAATTATAACTTTATGTTGTTATTTATAAAAGTATAATTTACACTAGTTTTATGTTTATTTCCTTAGCTGAAAATACCATCAGATGAAAAACTTGAGGAATTTTGGATTGATTTTAATCTTGGAAGCCAGACTCTATCATTTTACATTGCTGGAGATAATGATGTAAGCTTTATTCCTGCAGTATTATTGTATGTGTATATGTATATATAAAATTTTCAGTTTACCTTAAGCATGTAAATTTCTTATCCTGTTTTATTTCCTTTGTAGTAGTTATTGCTCTTTAAAAATCATTGTGTGTATATGAGTTTGTATGTTTTCCTACATAGAGTATGAGATTAATGAGATGAGGAACCTGGTACCTGCCTGTTTTTATTTATATCTATTCAAGGGCTCATATTTGTCACAAGAATGAATAAATGAAATTTTGAAAGACCTGTAAGATACATAGATTTCACAAATGATTGGAAGGAAATAGGCAGTGTAGAGCCAAAAAAGAGTTGTTGTAAGTGGTAATATCAATCCCATGAATATTTATTGAGAACTTAACTAGGTGCCAGATAAATAGTAGGCACTAGGAAATACATTTGTGTAAAAGCTCCCCCTGGCAGGGAGAGTGGATTAAAATATAGTGGGGAGAATAGATTAAAAAGGGAAGATACCAGGGAGTCTCCATTAGGAGGCTTTCTGTAATAGTCCAGGTGAAAAATCAATCACAGTGGCATGGTTTTGAGAAGGGATAATGGGGATGGATGGAAATGGATAAACTCCAAAAAAACTTGAGAAGAGGTAGATTCAGTTGATTTGGTGTGATCTGTGGTTAAGAAAAGAGGACAACTTAATAACACTTGGATAATTAGATGAATGGGAATGCTATCACAGCAGGATAAGTTTTGTAGGGGAAGGATGATGAGTTCAGCTTTAAATATATTGCTTTGGAGATGATTATAGGATATTCAGCTGAAGATACTATGTATCTGGTAGGTAGTTGTATATGTTGGTCTCAAGCTAGGTATAAGAGTTGAGCCAAAAGTGGCTATCTAGAAGCTGAGTGCCTGTATGAAAAACCTGTGAAAAATACAGATTTACGCAGGATAGATAAAAGAATCAGCCCAAAGAGAACATATTAAAAGGGTATTGTGTCATGGAAGACAAAGTAAGAGTATTTATAAGATCAATACTGTCAAATGCTCCTGGGGGATTTAAATAAAATAAAAACTGCTGACCCATGAAAGAATAGTTCACTTAAGTGATGAGACTGTAGGTATTCCAGAAAGTTGAAATATTGGTTGAGGAAGTAAAGACATCAAGTTAAGGGAAAAGAGAGCATCGTATGAGAAGTAGATTCAAGGAGGAGTTTTTGTTAGATACTTTTTTATAAGTGTAAGAGAGAGCTTTTAAAAACTGATGAGGGAAAAGGGGGATTGAAGGCTAAAGCTGAGGTCAAGAGAAAGGAGTATAAGGGGGGAGAATAGGAAGTGAAAATGGAACAATATTGCTACAACATATTTGTTACTATTGAAGCTGGATAAGAGTTTGTTATATGATTTCTACTTTAATCAGTTTGAAAATTTCTATTATATACTACATATATGTGTACTTTTTTTTTCAAAATGAAGGCAGTGAGCCAGTTGCCTCAACATATGAGGAAGAGTCATTTTGAAATTGGTAGATTATAACAATCACTAGAAGTGAAGTGTGCCAGGTGGCATACACATAATCATCAAAGGAGTGAGTTTTTTACATGCATAGAAATACGAGCTATGCAAAGCTTTGGTAAGAGCTTTAGGATTCACTTTTTTAAGAATGTTATCTAGTTTTCACCATAACTTCATGAATTCAATATCATTTTATTTAGATCTACAAATATTCAATGAAAATATTTAGGAAAATTAGGCTGTTGTTCATGCATTCAATGTTTGAGAAAAGGACAATTAATTGAATATTATGGTTACAGGACATATATAGTAGTAGTGGGAGTTGAGGAATGAGTAGGATTTTATAAAACATTTCAGCAGAAGAACAAAAGGATCTGGTAACACTTTAAAAATAAATATCCTTTAGTAAATATTAATGGTCATTCTTTTTTGATTAAGAATAGGAAACTGTCAATACCATCATTTTCTCTTAAGAGTGAACAGGTATTAATGTAACATATAAAATATTATGTAGCTAATTTATGGAGAAAAAAGTTGTTATATAGTTATATAAACTGGTTTCTTAGTGATATTTGATAAAAAGTAAACTTTATAGTTTGAGTAACATAAAAATTGGGGCTAAAAGAACCTTTGAATAATGAAAAAATTATTTATGGAAAAAATCTGTTTTTATATTTAAGGATCATCAGTGGGAAGCAGTCACTGTGTCTGAGGAAAAAGTACAGTTATACAGCATTGAAGGTATTAAACTTGTTTTTTATAATTGTTTCTTAATTACCATATGGAATAGAAATTACATCAGCTCTGGGATAACAAATTGAATTAATGAAGGGAAAGCCAACATGTTTAGATGTTCACATTCATAAATTTATCACACTTGTGGGGTTACAGGTTTTTTTTTTTTTAGTATGAACATGTAGGGTTATTTCAAGATTATTTGCTGAAGAGGCTTCCCTTTCTCTACTCATTTGCTTTGGTTCCTTTGTTGAAAATTATATAACTCCATAAAAACAGGCCTGTTTCCTGGTGCTCTAATCTATTGCTTTGGTCCACTCCTTTATGCCAGTGCCACACTGTTTTGATTATTGTAGATTTATAGTTAGTTTTATGTCAGCTAGTAGAAGTCTTCCAATATTGTGGGGTTTTTGTTTAATATTGTTTTGGATATTTTAGGCCTTTTGAACATCCATATAAATTATAGAATTGGTTTATCAGTTGCTTCAGTAAGCCTTTATGATTGTGACTGGGATTATAGATCAGTGTGGGGAGAAATAACATGTTAGTAGTAGTAACTATTGCAGCCCATAACATTGGTGTATCTCTTCATTTATTTAGGTTTTTTATTTCTCAGTGTTTTATAAGTCATTGTTTTACTGTTTGCGATTGTTTTGTGTGGATATACATCTGTCTTTGCAATGAAGGATTAGTTGCTTATTCCAGTCCTCTGTCTGACTTCCTTTTTTTTTTGGATATGTTCACTTAGAGATTTTGTAATTTGCCTGTCTTTCACATCTTTTAATGAATTTATTCCCAAGTACTCAGTTTTACCTTTTGGGATTGTAAGTAGAATTGATTTTTAATTATATTTACAAATATCTTCTGCTGGTGTATATAAAAATACAATTCTTTTTTTGTATATTTACCTTGAATCCTACAACCTTGCCAAATATATTGTTTAGTTTTAGTATTTGTAGTGTGGATTCCTGAGGATATTCTAGGCAATCTAGGCAATCATTCATGGCATCTACAAACAGAAATATAGTTTTACTTTTTTTCTTTCTGATCTTAATGTACTCCTTTCCTTTTTTTTTTTTTTATTGCAATGGATAGATCCTAAAATAGAAATAGTAAAAGTGAACATCTTTGCCTACTTCCTGATCTTGGCTTGTGGAAAAACTTTCATAATTTTACCATTAATCATGGTATTAGCTAAAGGTTTTTTGTAGACAACCTTCATCAGGTTGAGGAAATTGATAAGTCTTCATCTCTATATATATAAGTAAGTGTGTGTGTGAGTGTATAGAACCTCTTTTGATCAAGGGAGTGTAACAACCTGGTCAACATACAGAGGTGGTGAACATAAGGAAATAGGCGTTTGTATTTGTATCCTTCTTTATTTCTCCTGAAAATAGAAGAGATGTCTTCTCTTGTTGAAATGTACTGATAGGTACATGTGGTGCATGTCTAATCTATGAAAATTAGGTCAACTTGAGGAGGTAAATATAGGGAGGTGGTCATTCTACTGTGTATCTATGAAAACCATCGTATCTAAATATATCTATCATCCCCCCAAATTTCTTGTGTTCTTTTTAATCTATCCCTTCTACTTAGGCAGAGAGGATACAGGACTGATTATTTAAGTCTAATCATGGTTGCTGGTCCAAGTTTGGTCCTAGTTGTAGTAGATTTACTCTCTGTCTTGGTTGCCTCTATTCCTTATGTGTGGTCATGCTAGTCTGAGCCAGTTAAGTTCCTGTCTTCTGAGCCTAAGAGACTGTGAAAGATACAGTTCTGGCTTTTATAGGATTCCAGCCCACCTCTCTAGCCTCTTAATCCTCTCACTCCAAAATTTGGCATGTGTTTATGGAGGGGTAAATTGAGTGTAAATTCTGATAATTCATTTCATTAATGAATTCTAGAAAGTGCTATTTATCTCGTTGCTGAATATCACTATGGTCACTTTCAAAGTACTTCCCTTGGCAAGCTAGGCACCAACACCTGGTCCACCCTTCAAAGCAATTTTGGAACCCTTTCTCTGGAATGGCTATTAGAGATGTCATCATATGAGGTCTGATGATTAAGTTCACAAATTTGCCACCATGCACTTACTGTATAAACCAGTAAGTTTTTATAATCTTGATATATCAGTGTCTCACAGGTGTGTTTATGTCGACTTGTGGTGGTATCTTAATGAGTGATGTTTCTTATTGTTCCTGAATGTTTTTGTGTGCCATACAATGACACCTCTGATGGCCATTCCAGAAAAAGAGTTCTAAAATTGCTTTGAAGGGTGGACGAAGATAGCAGAAATATGAATTGATGGAGGAAAGACCTAGAGAATCTACATAAAGAACTCTTATTGAAATTAGCCTTCAACAAGAGAAGACATCTCTTCTATTTGCAGGAGAGATAAAGGAGAATACAAATGCAAAGATGTTAAGAGATGGAGTATCTGGAGGGCCAAAATTAATAGGCATCCTTAACCTGAAAAATTCATGTTTTGCTGAATTATCATAGTGAAAGAAAAAAAAAGCAAGTGTGGAGTCTTTTCAGCCAACAGCAGGAGCCAGGACAAAGGCAAGACAGGAACATGGTGGCTCCTGGTGGTAAAGCTTTATAAAGTCCATAATACAGGCACACTAATTAGGTGCCAGGTAATTTTTTTGCTAACTTGTTAGAGGGATAGAGTGTAAATGCCTCTTAATGAACTGGCACTTGCCATATTTTCTTTTTAATGGATTGATAAATGTGTGAAGGATAAGGACTAAATCTTTCTCATCTCGCAATTCCCTGGGTCTTAATTTTTATCAAACGTTATTATTTACTTTCAACATATTTATAACATTTGCTGATTTAGTATGTTTGAACAGATGCTTATACATAGAAACTTAGTGATTGGATGGAATTAAAATTATTGTTTTTGTTTGCATTTTTAAAATTAAGAGAACAGTTTTCTCAGATGTGTTCAAGGAATATTTTATTAAGAATTTGTTAGGGTCCAGAACCTATTCAAGGTTCTGTCTTATCAGTTATAACATTGGGCTATAGTTATAGGTCAGGACTCTGAGATTCTGAACGGTAAGTTGACTTGATTTGTTTACATAAGTAGATGACGTTGAGGATCACGTGTCTTTGTTTCTCCTATCCGCCTTGATGCCCCTGTCTTTTCCCCTTCTCAGATAATGTCGGAATTGATTAAATTAAACACTGTGCAAGTCTTAGCGTTTGCATTTTGATTCAACTAATTTAACATGCTGAATGATTTTGTTATTTATAGTATACCTATAGAGTGATATCATAGAAATTAACATAATAAACTAATAGAGTGATTTGTTTGTATACAGTGAGAGAATCAAAGAAGCTGCTGATCATAATTCTGAAAAATATTATAAAAATTAGTAAAAGAGAAGGGAAAGAATTGATTTTGTATTTTGATGCATCATTAGAAATCACTAATGTAACCCAAAAAATTTTTGGTACAGATAAATACAGGGTAAGTTTTTAAACTCTTTTAAATATGTATTTACTATTTTCATAATTCTGGAAACTCTGGGGCTATAGATTTGGTCACTTTTTTAATTCCATTTTAATAATTCTTAAAATGACACATAGATTTTAGTTCTTTAAATTTTTAAAGTGGAATAACCATCAGCTTGTTAGCCATATCCTTTGAGACACCTAGTAGGAAGTATTTCAGATGACAAAATTAACAGCAACTGCTCACAACAATTCCTGCCAGGTGTTTAAAAAATAAAATGAGAAAAAGTACTATTTTATGCCGTTAAACATTGTTTATGAGAATTATACAAATGATGTGTCCAAAGAAGTAAATAGGCATAGGCAGAATGAATTATAGAAGCTGAAGAAAGAGGAATGCTTAGTAAGAGTCAGTTGTGAAGGTAAGGCATTATTGTGGAGCTGGGGCTTGAAATAGCCTTTGAAGTTGAAGATAGGATTAGGTAAGATATTTTCCATGATTGTGGAAGACATTATAAGCCAGATACTATTTAACTGAGAATCTTAGGTGATCATTTATATGCTGATTTGGGGAGATAGTCTATTAACAAATTTGGATAGTGCAAAAGACGCTTATATTAATATGATAGGATATATTTTTGAGGAACTCTTGTAGGTACAAAGAAGCTAAGGAGATCATGGTTAGTGGGGAGTAATTGAAGTGTTCTGAGTAGGTATTTATATATGCAAAGTATGATTTAGGATAATTTGATAACTTAAGAAGAAAATATAAAAAATTGCATTAAGTGGAAAGAAATTGGTATCTGGAAAAATGTAAAGAAAATGAGGAAAGTGACTGACATCATTTTGAATTAACTTAATTTTAGGAATTTACCAGAAAACAAGGTATTTCAGTTGCCAAAACATCTGTGCATATACTTTTTGATGCAAGTGGATCACAGGTATGTCTCTGACTTACTTGATTTTTATCAGTGGGCTATGTTTAACTGTAAATAATAGAACAGTCATAAAGTTGATGTTGGAATGTGAATATAAAGAAAACAAATGGTCTTGATATAAACAGTACCTCAATAAAATACATGTGATTAAAAGATAATGAATTTTAGTATAGAGAGTAGAGACTTATTAATATCTGTTTGGTAAATTTAATAATTTATATGTGTATGTCCTTCCACTAATGTCAAAGCTTGTTTTGTGTCTATTAACATTTGAAAAAGTGGATACTTTTTGTTAAGTCAGTTTGTAAAAATTATAACAGTAAATGAATAGACAAGACAGTGACATTTTGTAAATGTGACGTAAGTAGGAGCTTAATTATGATATCCAGTGATTTTTAGAAGTTCTCATGTTTTGCAGTTTTAAATATTTTTTTTCACATTCTCCAACAGATTCTAGTGCCAGAAAGTCAAGTCTCACCAGTAGAAGAACGTGTTAGCTTTAAAGAAAAATGTAGCTCCCCAAAGGAATTTGCTAAATCTCTCAAATATATCAATAGTAATCAAGGGGACAGAAAAAATAGTCAGCTTGAGGTAAAGTGACATCAAAATATTTGTATATAAAACTAGTGTGGATCAAATCATTGTTATATATAAATATAGGAAAATAGCAACTAGAATTTATATACTGATGGCTTTGATGAATTACATTTCAGAGTTTTTTCCATGCCTTTTACAAATAAGAACAAAAGGTGATGTCTTCAAATTGTCTATATGTTTAGGGGTTAGGACAAAATAAGCTATACTTTTTACTTATAAATTACAAGTTAGACATACATAAGAAAACTGGTTTTTTGCATTTAACCTCTCTGTTCTTTGCATTTGGCTATAATGTCTAATACAAATCTATAATGTTCTGTTTATTTGTATGAGGAACGGAAAAAAAGTATTAGGTTCTTTTTCTTCTTTTCTTCCTCTTCCACTGAAGGATATCCTCTAGGCCACATGCAGTTGAACTGTTTCTCAGCTTTTTTGTTCCCATACTTTGCTGTGACACTTAACATTGTTTGATAGACCTTTCTTTCCTAAGGCCCTTTTCCTTTTTCAACTTCTATTTTGAGCATCCAAATTCTCTTCCTACTTCTTTTACTACATCAGAGATACTTACCCTCACCATCTCCTTACAGGTTTGCTCTAAACTCAAAACCCTGATATTCAGCCTTCTGAATTACCTTGTAGCCTTCCTTTTAAGGAGCTTCTTTTATATATAATTTGAGCTCTTAAAATGCCCCAGATTTCAAAGTCCCATACTTGAATCTCTACCTTCCATTCTCGTATTTCATCTGTGTTTCTTCAAGTCCTTTCCTGAAGTCTGAGCTCAAACACTTTAGCTTTGCCTCAACTCTGTATTTGTCCCTATACTTCAGTAATACTACCAGTAATATTTTTCATCAGTATCTTGATTCTAGCCTCTTCTCTCCACCATATCTAGAACCAAGATGCTAGTGAGTATTCTGTCTTAGTATATCTAACATTTTTTCTTCCTTTCTTCTTCTATCATTACTTATCCCAACACACCTAGGTTAATACAGTAGCCTCCTCATTGTTCTTTCACATCATTGCTTCATCCTGTGAGCTACCCCATATGGCATACCAGTGGTTTTTCTTAAATATAAGTGTCCCAATAGCATTTATCTGACCAAAAAAAGGTTCATGAATGTTCATGATCTCTGTATTCATCCCAGTGACTCACTAAATTTGGACTTGGTTCTGAGACTTTCTATAATTAAATTTTACCCTTTTCTATTAAAACTATATAGTATGTACTCTCCTTTAGTAAGTTCACTTGTTTCACTGTCTCTTTGTATGCCTTACTTATTCTTCCTTCTAGGGCTCCATTCATCTTGTTTCATTTTTTACCTTTACTTATCTAAAGTGTATTTACATTGCAAGTCTTCATTTTTACTTGCTTCATGGAGATTTTCCTGATTATTTCCTGATATTTATTTTATACTAATTTCTCACCTTTAGATAACTATAACTCTCTCAGGCCCATAATTTTGGGCATATTTTTATTACTCTTTATTCCTTTAGACTTGTATCCTCAAATTTAAAATATTATCTTTTACCTCCCCTAGGTAATTAGATCATAAAAGATATCTTTGCTGTCTTTATATCAGAATCATTTTGGGTGCTTATTAAAAATGTAGATTCTGCCAGGCAGGGTAGCTCACACCTATAACTCCAACACTCTGGGAAAGGCGAATTGCCTGAGCTTAAAAGTCCTAGACCAGCCTGAGCAAAGTGAGACCTTGTCTCTACTAAAAATTGAAAAACTAACCGGGTGTTATGGTAGGTGCCTATAGTCCCAGGCTACTTGGAAGGCTGAACCAAGAGGATTGCTTGAGCCCAGGAGTTTGAGGTTGCTGTGAGCTATGACATCAAGGCATTCAACCCCAGATGACTGAGTAAAACTCTTGTCTTAATAATTTAAAAAAAAAAGCAGATTCTTAGACCCCAGGAAAGGTCTTAATCACACCAACATTTAAAGAATAGTGTAGTATTGTTGAATATTTAATATGTTTTCAATGAAGATGAACTGTTTTGATGTGTTTGTGTATACAAATAAATATTTTCAGGATCCATTCACTAATACTGCTAGAAACTAATTTCTTAAAGAAGAATCTGCTGGTTCAGAGTTAATCTTAGAATTCCCTTTTCTTCTCTTCTCCCTACCCTTCCCCTTTATTTCACATACGCACAACTCCCATCTCCTCCCTAATTTATGGGCAAGTGTCTTTTTAAAAACAGCTTTTTAATGCTTCTACACTATAATGTTCCCATCTACTCCTTTACATGGCACCCTCTGAAACTCCTGTCTTCTTTAGTCCCTGCCTCTGTTATTTACTTCTGTCACTCTTATAAATCACTTTTGTAATGACAAATCTTTATTGGAACCACTGCATATGTGCCAGGGAATCTGAGTTCCTGTAACTACTTTACTCCAGTTTAGTCTTCACAGGTTTTTAATACACTTTTCAAAAATGTGTGAAAGTTTTAGAGAAGACTTAACATTATAAAGACATTCAAAGTAATTTAACATAAATATATATATATATTTTTTTCAAACATCACTGTAATGTAATAGAGTAGGAAAATGTAAGCTATGGTTAAACTAGATAAACTTAATATTGATAAAATATTTTCAGCTAGCATATAAAAGTACTGTATTTCATACATCTGGATGTTCTATAAATATTCTTTAAAAATATTCCTTGCTTGTTTTGGCTACTTATTAAATACCTAATATAAAGATAAGATTTTAACAGTCAGTCTAAAACACAGAAATTTCTGGATATTGGGTTGTTTATTGAAAACAATATATCTTTTGTATGTAGTTAAGGTAAAATGTTATGTGTAAAACTGTAGTATATTGAACTTCAAAAATAATGTGTTTACTATGGCTGTTTCTCATCATGGTTTAAGATAACTACTCCTAGCAAAAGAAAAATGTCTGAAGCATCAATGATTGTTCCTGGTGCAGATAGATATACCGTGAGAAGTCCTATACTTTTAATCAACACACGTAAGTTTTATAGTCTTAAAAGATTTCTAAAAAATATTACATTGTAAATAAAGCATTTGTTAATTCAGGGAAATTCTGGAAATAATACTCTTAAAGGATAAGTTGGGGCTATGAAAATTAATCAGACATGAATTGCTAATGTTTTCTAAGAGAAGAAAGGTATAATGTATATTGACATATAAACAGTGTTCAAAATATTAATATTAAGTAGTAAAAATTTATCATAATTTAAGCAGGATGCAGCATAATAAACTGGTTAGATATTAAGTTAATCAGGCTGCTTAGTTCCTCATTCCTGGGTTTACACTTTTGTATACACTATCCTCTAGCTAATTTTATTTTATTTTATTTTTAATTTTTTTTTTTTTTTTTTGGCCTGGGCTGGTTTTGAACCTACCACCTCTGGCATATGGGGCCAGCGCCCTACTCCTTAAGCCACAGGCATCACCCATCACTCTAGCTAATTTTAAAACCAATTTCCTTTCTATGAAGTGGTAAAAGTTACCTTATCAAGTTGTTAAAGGATTAAATAAAAATTACTCATTCTATGAGCAGTCTTGTAAAATATTTAGGTAGTGCCTAGTACATACTAAGAGCTAAATAAAAGTTAAAAATGCAAAATCTGATACTCTGTACTAGTTGCTTTAAATAGTCTCTATGAAACCTTAATACTTACCTTCTGTTTCTACTAAGCTACTCAACCTTCAGAAGTTCAAAATTGAATTCATTTTCTCATCCTCCTTGCCAATTTTTTCTTTACTTTTTTTTTTTTGAGACAGGGTTTTGCTCTGTCACCCGAGGGTTCAGTGTCTTCATCATATAGCTCACTGCACCTCCAGTTCCTGGGCTCAGGCATTCCCCCTGTCTCAGCCTCCTGAGTAGCTGGGACTGTGAGTGCATGTCACATCACCTGGCTGATTTTATTCTCTGCTGTTTATCTTGATATATGGCATTTATATCCATTTATCTAAGTCAGAAACCTAGGAACCATCCTAGAACTTTTCTTTTTTACCTTCTTTATATGAAAAATACTCCAATAATAGCAATATATTAAAAAAAGCTAGATGTTCTTTATCATTTTCTTTTAAGCACCACCACGAAGAGGAAGAATTAAACCACCACTGCAAATGATGAGTTCTACAGAAAAAGCTGGTGTTTCTGAAACACTGGAAAATGGAGTGGATAAGGCTGCATCACTTAAATCTAAAGCATCTGAAAGAAGAAATAGAGGATATAATACAGACAAAGTAACTTTACTTTGAAACTATTTTTAAGTAATTTTTTAAAAGTTACTGTAGAAATATAGAGGGTGCCACACAAGGGTGCCATTTTAAGCTGGGAAAAACTGTATTAAATTTGTAATATTTAAGTTACATTTGACTTCTGAAATTATAAGAGGTGTTCAGTGTGACTTGTAGTCATCTTTTGTTATCAGTATATATTGAGCATTACAATTTTAATATGGTTTTTCCTAGCTTAAAATATGTACACATTATTTGGCACCCTCTCTAACTTCTTTTGCAAATGATGCCTCATTTCATTAGAGCATTACTTGTTTTGTTCTAAGACAACATTCATTATCCTTGAAAGTAGGGTCCTTTTGGCATATGACTCATTTACTGTGCTTATAATAAAACTTATGATTATTCCTTCTCTAGAACTCTGAATTTATATATTTGATAGGAGAAATGGACTTGGATAACTCTTTAACTTATTGTACACATTAGTGACTGCCATGGGGAAGGCTCTGATCTAGAAATGTGAAATACAAGTGGATTCTGTCCTTAAAGTATGTCATAGTCTAGCTTGGGAATTAGACAAATTAATAAGATAATTACAATATGTTATAAGTGTTCTCAGATATACTTATAGGATGCAAATAGGAACCCAGTCATAGCCAGACAGGAGAGTAAAGATCAAGAGATGTTTTTTAAGGAAATAGAGTGAGTTGATTTTTGAAAGCTGAATAAAAGTAAAATGAATATTGAGGAGAAAGGCATTCATTCCAGGTAGTCCAGAGACACAGCAGGGACTGGATAAGAGAAAATAGTTTCTCAGGAAAACAGGAGGTGATCAGAGATACAGATAAGATTGTAGATGATAACACCGTAATAGCTTTTGTTTTCTATGGAGTATCAGGTTTTTCATGGGTATTTGTTAAAGTAAGAGGGCTCAGGGACATGTAGACTTGGCAGAGGTACTGAGAAGTCATGGTGAGGCCTAAGAAAAAGGATAGATGTTAGATAATGTTAGGGCCCAGTTTAAATTTAAGACTGAATTTTATCATGTCATTAGTTCATAAATTGTGTAATTAGCTCAAAGCTTTTAGAATAAAAAAGGAGATGGTGGACACATTCTTTTTCAATTTAAATGCATACGAGCAGAAAAATTGGGGTGAGAGAGTTGTAGATGTTAGAAAAAAATAGTAAAAGTAACAGTTCAGATCATCTAGCTAAGTGTTTTTCTTACAAGAGCACTACTTTTCAATTGTGTGGCATGGTTCTAAATGTTGTAATAATGTAGAATAATAAACATTCCAGGTAGGACTGTGCTTACCTGTTGTCAAAAGAACCCCTCTGTCATTGTGACAATCCAGAACACTCCTGCATATTTCCATAACTTCTCCCCTACCAGTTTGGAGAATCTCTGGCTAGATTAAGTAGGAAAGACAGCCAGGATGAGGCAAAATATATTTTTAATCAAAGGATGTATTTTTCTGATAGCGACAGCAGATTTTTATTTGATCTAAATTAAGAGAAGTATCAATGGTTGTTGAAAAAAGGGAAGCTTGCTGTAGGCAAGAAGTTACCTGGGCAATAGCTAAAATTTTAAAAACAATACTTCATAATTTTTGGAAATTTCTATATACAGGGTGGACATAAAGTTAAATTGCACATGATCTCTATGTCTACCTTGTAGTTTGGTGAAATGACAGATGTAGGCTGTGCGATCAGCAGCAATAGGAGATGTGCCATGGTGGTTCTAGAAATTGTCAGTGACTGATGGAAATTGATTTATCACACTGGCTTTGGATGGGATCAGAAAATTTGTGGACTCTTCTGCCTCCTTGTGCGCAGTAAAAATTACATGCTTTGTGTTTTAGGATAGGCAGTATTCTAAAATGAACATAACATTTATGAAATAGATATAAGTACCATTCAACTTACAATAGCAAAGGAAATTTATTTTAAAAGTCTCAGACATTAATACTTTAACTTTTAAAAGATTTCATATAACTCTTTAATTCAAATTTTACATGAATGTGTTTCCTGTGTTTACAGCACTTCAAAACTGCTATAGTTGTAGAAAAGACAGAAAATAAGGAAGTTGAATTCTCAGACAAAAATTTTAGTAAGTACCTTATGATAATTCTTTTTGAAAAATAAATGTACTGGCTCGGCGTCTGTGGCTCAAGCAGCTAAGGCGCCAGCCACATACACCTAAGGTGGTGGGTTCGAATCCCCAGCCTGGGCCCGCCAAACAATGATGGCTGCAACCAAAAAATGGTCGGGCGTTGTGGTGGACGCCTGTGGTCCCAGCTACTTGGGAGGCTGAGGCAGGAGACTCGCTTGAGCCCAGGAGTTGGAGGTTGCTGTGAGCTGTGATGCCATAGTGCTCTACCCAGGGGGATAGCTTGAGGCTCCGTCTCATAAAAATAAATAAATAAATAAATAAATAAATAAATAAATAAATAAATAAATGTACTTCTCTCTATATATCCCTTTAATCCCACTGGCTTTGTTGATTTGAAAAAGAAAGATTTAGAAAGAATGTTTGACTTTGTACATGGAATTTTAGAGATTGCAAGGAAATATGATATTGTCTCTGTTCCCAAGAAGTATGGGTCTGTGAAGGAGGTGGCATACAATATGTATGCCTTTATAAATTCTATACTAACTCCCATTTTACCCTACAAAATCCATGAAAAAAAGTAAATATAATTTTTTTTTATTTAGATGAACTCCAGGATGTTGTACCTGATTCACAGGCAGTGGAAAAAAGAGATAAACCTGTGTAAGTAGGAGAAAAACTATCAAATCATTTAGCCTATGGTAATGTTATTGTCAGATATAACACAGTTGAAGGAAAAGGACTTTATATTATTAGAATGGAGAATTAGTTATAGACTTAATCATCTTTAAGGTATTCTGATAGTACCATGAAGAGTGCACATGTATTTTTTTCCATGTCAACCAATGTAACACTTTTCAAGTTGAGATACTTAAAATGAATGAGATTTTTTTAAGTAATAAAATATGAATAAAATTTAACTTAGTTTAAACACACAGAACATCTAAGGTATATTTAAGTAGATATCAAACTTTTTAAACATTCTTTGTAATATGTTAAACAAATGAATTCATTTTCTAGATTACCTGGTGTTTTAGACAATATCTGTGGCAATAAAATGCACTCCAAATGGTCATGTTGGACACCTGTAACAAATATCGAACTATGTAATAACCGAAGAGCAAGTACTTCATCAGGAGAGACATTTAATCAAGGTGAAACATACAGTTTTGTCTGTATGTAGTAGTACAGGGGAATACTAATTTCCTCGAAAGTCTAATAAGCATTTTTCATTTTAACAAATTTACATGTTGTCAATTTATTAATAAAAATCTCTCATTTTCCCACTAGATGTTGTTATAAACAAAAAACTTACTAAACAAAAACCATCGTCTTCGATATCTGATGATAATTCTGAAGAAACAAGGAAGGTAAAATATAAGAAAGAAAGAGTGGACCATAATAAAATAGATAAAGGAGAAGTAGAAGTTTACAAAAGAAACAATCAACAACAAAATCATCCTAAATATTCAGAGGAGAAAAATACTAAAAATACCAAGCAGAATGATTGGCGTATTGAATCTGAAACAACTTTTAAATCAGTTCTCCTAAATAAGACAGTTGAAGAATCGCTGATATATAGGAAGAAATATATACTATCAAAAGACATGAATTCTGCTATTTGTGATAAAAGCCCTTCTAGAAAAAATGTGAAAAGTCATAGAAAATCAGGGAAAGAATTGACTTCTGAACTGAATTCTTGGGATTTGAAACAAAAAAAAGTGGTGAGCTTTCAGTGTGTTTTGATTTCTACATACCCTTAGGGTATATACTTGACAACCTAAGTTGTATATAAGGTATATACTTGACAACATAAGTGTGAAAGAAGCTTTGCAGCAAATTTAACATGTATGATTCCTTGTGCTTTAATTCAATGCCTAGACTCTAAGAGTGAGTTTCTCCTGAAACTATTCCTTTACATCTCCCCTTCCCAGCCACGATAGAATAGAACTAGGCACATTATCATGTAATATGTGTAGAGGGAATGAAGCCTGCACTTCCTATCTCTTCTATTCAGCTTCTTCCCACTCGTTTGTTTTGAATATGTATATAGAACTGTTTGTATCTCTCTAATTCTTGCCTTTTTTATAAATGGCTATTTTTGTGTGGATTTTTCCTCTGTGACTGTAACCTTTTCCAGAATAAGGATTATGTTTTATTCAACATTTGTTTTCTTGCATGTACTAGCACAGCTATACACAATAGCATCCCAAACATTTCTTGAATGAATGTATTTAGCTTAGATCAGGTTTTGCAAGAAAGAGTGTAAATAGTTTGAAAGAGACTATCTTACTGTAACTGTTGCCCATCCTTAGTGGAGCCCCCACTTTCTTCTTCAGATTAATAACCTCTGTAGAACATCTTTCTGGGCAACTTTGCACCATACTTGCACAGAAGAAAATTTTACTTTTTGTAATGGTTATCATAAATCTTTTTTTGTCATTGATACCATAACGTAGATTAAGAAAAAGTTTTAATCAGAATACTTTTCCACTTTTAATAATAGCTACTTTTTTCCTATTTCTAAAATAATCTAGGTTTTATAGACTTTTAATTTATCTTAATATAGTATTGTACCTGGGTAGCCAAATTTGGGCAAAATGTTCATACACTGGGGCATTTCAATATGCAAATGATATTTGAAAATTAATTTTCATTTATTGCACGTAACCAGACATTATTTGTCTTGGCCATCTTCCTTTTTTTTTAACCTGCACCTCACTGTTTAGCCTATTTTGGTGGTTTTCTTCTACAGCCGTGTTTTTTTGGGGTACCTTTTTTCTTGGTTCCTAGTATGTAGCTCTTTTTTCCTTCTTGCTCTGGCTGCTATTTAGTTCTCTCACTACCAAAGGAAGTAAGGTTCTTTTTGTCCAAACATAGATCTGTCCTTCAACTTTAATTTTAAACTGTTTTCTTTAAAGTTCAGGATCATTTCACAGAATTTCCCTGAGCTAGTCTTTGCTTTTTACTGAGAGTACAGTAACCTGATCATCTCTTCTTAGCTGTGCTCTGATTTTTTAAGGATAACTTTCTGTTGTTCGAAGTTCTCTTCAGTTCTTCATAGGGTCACTCCCTGTGTCCTTAGGTTTCGTAACAATTCCAGGCATCACTCTCCTCTAACGTAGTCATCTGTCTGATACTGTTTTCCTACTTAATGGATAAGCCCAAAGAAATAGAACCACTGTAGTTCAATGGTATAGATTTTTCAAGTTGGCTCCAATTGTATGACAAGTTCTGAAATCACACACTATCTTAGAGGATGTTCTTTTTTTCTACATTTTTATTATGTCAGGTAAATTCTGTCTTCACTTTGATAAGGTCAAGAAAGGACAGTAAGTGATATGCCTATTATGTGTAACAAAATACAGACTTAAAAATGGCTAAAATAATAAGTGTTATGGGGACAGTGCCTATGGCTCAAAGAAGTAGGGGGCCAGCTCCATATGCCAGAAGTGGCGGGTTCAAACCCAGCCCTGGTAAAAAACTGAAAAAATAAATTAATAAAAAATAAATGTTATGCTGTGCGTATTTTAATTCAATTAAAAAAACTTACATGCCTGATACCCAGAAAAAAAGTAAATATAAAATCAGAAGGCCTCATGTGTTTAGGAGTATTGTTGGAGTTTTTTAAAATTAATATATCTAAAATTATGATGAAATTAGATTAATTCTTATTTCATAATCTTATTTTTAAAAAACTAGGAGACTTTTTTTGTTAGAGCAGTTTCAAGTTTATAAAAATATTTGAAGTACGTACGGAGAGTTTTCATATGTCTCATTACCCTATTATTAAAAACTTGTATTAGTGTAGTACAGTTGTTAGAATTGATGAACTATTATTGATATACTATATTATAATTATTAACTAAAGTCCATAGTTTACATTGGTGTTCATTCTTTTGTCATGTTTCAACAAATATATAGTGAAATGACATATCTGTTCATATCATACAGAATAATTTCAATACCCTAAAATATTGTCTACCTACCTATTGTTTTGATTTGAAATGCATAACATATGCCATAACAGGTTTCCCAAAGATCACCCATAAAGTTGCCCTATATAGGGAAGATGGGAAATTGTAGCTAAATGTACCTTTATTAATAAAATATTCATTATAAAATTTTATAAAATATTTGTAAAATATTTTCTCTGTGTTGGCCACCTGTTTTGTAAAGTTTTGTATGACTATTTCATAAATAAAGGTACATTTAGCTACGATTTCCCATTATCCTTGTACATAGTGACTTTATGGATGAACTCTGGGACACCTTGCAGATTAAATTGGGAAGAACTGATACTTGGACAATATTGAGCTTCCTATCCATATATGTGGCATATATCTTTATTTCTCTAGATCTTGTTTGATTTCTTTAATCAGAAATCATAGTTTTTGCTCATGTATGTGTTTTGTTAGATTTGTGATTTGTTATATACCATACCTACATATTTCATTTTGGGAGATAGGTGCTAGTATAAATCATACTGTGTTTTTATTTTCAAATTCTCTTTGCTCATTGCTGGTTTATAAGAAAGTAATTTGCATGTTAACTTTGTATATTGCAACTTTGGAATAATTTCTTTTTAGTTGTAGCTATATTTTTGTTAAGTTTTGGGGATTTTCTGCATAGACAATGGGGTTGTTGGGAAACAAAGACAGTTTTATTTCTTCTCAACTGGTATGCCTGATACTTCCTTTTTTTTTTTTTTAACTGTAATAGCAAGGACTTCTAGTACAATGTTGAAAAGGAATGATAAGAAGGGATATGCTTGCTTTGTTTCTGATTTTAGCAGGAAAAAAATGTCTATTTTGGTCACCATTAAGTGTGATGTTAGCTGTAATTGTTTTCTAGATGTTCTTTGTCAAGTTTAGGAAGTTTTCCTAAGAGTTATTATCATGAAAGAATGTTAGATTTTGTCAGATTTCTTTCTGTGCATTTATTGATGTGATTTTTCTTCTTTAGCCTATGGATATGATGGAGTACATTAATTTCAGATATTGAATCAGCCTTGCATACCTAGAATAAGTTTGACTTGGTCATAGTGCATAATTGTTTTTATACCTTGTTAGATTTGATTGAGTTGATAATGTTTTGTTGAGGATGTTTACATCTGTGAGAGATACTGATAAGAGATATTGATCTGTAGATTTTCTTTTTTGTAATATCTTTGATTTTGGTATTAAGGTGATATTGGCCTTATAGAATGAATTAGGAAGCATTTTCTCCACTTTTGTTTTCTAGAAGATTGAGGAGAATCGGTATAATTTCTTCCCTAAATTTTTGATAGCATTTACCAATGAACCCGTCTGGGCCTGATGTTTTGGAAGGGTATTATATATTCATTCAATTTTTAGTGTATAGGCGTATTCAGATAATGTATTTCTTCTTGGAAAAGTTTTGGTGGATTGTGTCTTTCAAGGAATTGGTCCATTTCATCTTGGTTATCAAATTTATAGGTATGGAGTTAAGAATAGTTCTTTATCATCATTTTAATGTTCATGTGATCAATAGTGATCTCCCTCTTTTATTTCTGATATTAGCAATTTCTGTCTTTTCTCTTTTAAATCTTTCTTAGAAAGTTTTACTTTCTGTCTTTTTCTTTCTCTGTACTTCTCTCCTTAATTAACCTGGCTAACCACTTACCACTTTTTCAGACTGGCTTATTTTTTTCTTAATTTTTTTTATTCTTATGGGTTAGAAACTTTAAAACAAATTTTTACAGAACATTCTTCAGAGTTCTGTAAGTTAAAAGAATTGTCCTGAGTTGTTTTAATGCTTAACAAAACCTAACTTATGAAATGATTTCTGACACTTTAGTTTTTCTTTGTAGGTATAAATAGAATGAGATTTTTCTTAAATTATTTTTCAGCCTTTATTTTCCTTTGAAGGTTAACTGGTAGAGTTTTAAAGTAATTTATAAATTGTTTCAGAGAGAAAATTCAAAAGGGAAAGGATTTACTGATGCAACAGACACCTTGATAAGCAAAATTAATAAGAGATACAAACCAGAAGATGACATAAAGTCTACTAGAATACTCAAGGAGTCTTTGATTGACAGGTATGTTCTTAAATTTTATACATGAATGTTTTTCTGGCAAATGCAATGAAGTTACTTTACACAGCCTAAAAAAGGTTATGTTTTTTATTTATTGTTATTGTTGGGGATTCATTGAGGGTACAAGAAATCAAGTTACACTGATTGCATTTGTTAAGTAAAATCCCTCTTACAATCATGTCTTGCTCCCCCCAAAAAAGGTTATTTTTAAACATAAGTTCAAATAACGTAATGTAACTTTTCAGTAGAAATTATATGGTTACTTATTATTTTTATAAATAGCTATTTACAATACAAGAAGAGAACTAAATTAAAAATTTTTCATTCTAGTGTGTAAATTACATTTTACAAAGTATCAAAATATATATATTGACACAAAGTACCATTTCAGAAATAAATCTTTAGGATGTAGACATTTTAGAGTAGTATTTATTGAATCTAGTAATGATTAAAATTAAATAATTTAAATACATTGCTTAATGAAATATGAAATTTACATAAGATGAAATTAGTTATTTTTGTAGAAAATAATATATTCTTCATAATCTTTCTGAAGGTTAATTTTTATTTGCAAATATTCACTTTTAGTTAGGCTGTTAATTTAAGTTAGAGTTAATTCTGACCTTATTATATCTTATTGAGAATTCATATATTTTAAACTGGCACTTCCTGCTGCACTAATGATGCAACTTAGACTTAACTGTTTCAGGCACTGTTTACTATGAGTGAAGTTGCAAAAATATTAGACTGCTAGTGCTTTCTTCTTTTTGTTGTTTAAAGTGTATTATAGATTTAGTAACCTAAATATGTTTTACTTTTATATAAAATGGCTATTATGAAAAATATTCTGTTGATATTCAATTTCTTTATTACAGTGGCTTTTCAAACAAACCAGATGTACAACTCAGTACAGTAAGTATTATTTATTTAATATCACCAAACTTAGTCAAACTTGATATTTGCCTATAAACACTAAAATAGCATAGTAGTGAAGTGGAACTAGATTTAATGGTTTCAGTATATTGCTACATGGATTATTATTGCTAGTGGCAAGGATTCCATATAGCTCTCTAACCTTCTGTTCTTCAACAAAAATCATTTTATGCACATGAACATAATAATTTTACATTTTGGTACATGATTCAGTATATCCTTATTACTTACCATGCTTTTGTTCTAGCTGATCCCATTTCTTCTGATAATTAGATCTCAATTAGTCCCGGTTTGTTAAAAACATTCACTATTCTTCCATGCTCAAAATATCAATTATCTTTGTTTTTTTTTTTTCACAGTTACTTTCTGTGTCCATTTAATTAAGTTTTAAGGCTCACCCTCTATAAATTTCTCCTGAACTTTCTCCTGTCTATGCCAACTTCTATTAGCCTAGTTTCAATTCTAATTTCTAATTCCTGGATTGTAACAGTAGCCTTTTGTAATTCTCTTTGCCTCTAAGTATGGTGGTTCTCAAACTTCCTAATGCCATGGCTCTTTAATACAGTTCCTGTGGGGTCACAACCCACAGGTTGAGAACTGCTGCTCTAGTACTTCCCCATACTAGTTCATTCATTACATTCGATCAATACCAGCTTTTTATTTTCTTTCTAAAGCACCTGGCTTCAATCATGTCATTCACTTGTTGAGAAACCTTCTTTGTTCACTCTTGCTTACTGAATTAGGTGTAGAGACACAGGCTGACTCAGTAGTCCCCTTAAAAGATTATCTTATTTTAAATATTAGTTTTCTAGACATGTCTTGTTTAACTGAAACATGATAACTTGAGGTTCTCTAAACTGCCTTTTCTAAGTATTAGTTTATTCTCTTTTTTTCCTGTTTTATAAAGAACTTTAAGCTGAGTGAACATTCTCTCCCACCTTCTTTTCTGATTTTCAAAATACTCCTCATTGCAAATTATACTTTCTTTATGAAAACTTTCCAAGGTGACCTACCTCAAAAACTCAATAAACTCAATTGGCAAGAATTCTGGATCTGCACAGTAGTTTTCTGTACCTTTCAAAAAAATATTCATTATTGCAGGTTTCTTTTTTTCTCTCTCCTATTGTTACTAGAATGCAACTATTTTAAATTATCTTTGCATCTTGTGTAACACCTTTGCTTACTTTTGCGTATCTTCTTTAACATCTTTGCTCATTTTTTAAATTTTATTTATTTATTTATTTTGAGACATAGTCTCATTTTGTGGCCCTCAATAGAGTGCTTTTGCTCATTTTTATATATTCTGCAACACAAAGCACCCACTGATACACAGAATATGGTGAACATATCTAAACAGTGATAAAAATCATATTGAAAACAAGTCAGATGAGTGATTCAGAGGGATAAGATGGGAGATAAACTTTTTGTCATAATGCACACAGTTCTCTATAAAATAGCAAAAGAAATAAACAAATTGAAGCTGTCACAAAAATTACAGTGAATATTTTAGGTTTTAATATTCCCAACTTTAATATTAAATTAGTCTTCTAATTTCTGGTCAATAATCAATTATTTTAGTGATATTTATGTTTTTCTTTAATAAAAAATTATAATTATTTATAAAATTTCATTTAACTTCTTCATGACCTAGTTGAACACATTTTGAGCTGTAGGCTGTATTAATGATCTTACACAATACCACATTGATACTTTTTTAACCCTTTTAGATAAGATTTTATATTTTGTATTTACCTATCTATGTATTTATTTATTGGAGACAGAGTCTCACTTTGTTGTGCTTGATAGAGTGCTATGCCATCATAGCTCACAGCAACCTCAAACTCTTGGGGTCAAGCAATTCTCTTGCCTCAGCCTCCCAAGTAGCTGGGACTACAGGCACCTGCCACAGTGCCTGGCTATTTTTAGAGACAAGGTCACTCTCTGAATCAGACTGGTCTCCAACCTGTGAGCTCAGGCAGTCCACCTACCTGGGCCTCCTAGAGTGCTAGGATTACAGCGATGATAATGGCATTCAGAGAAGAAGGGAAATAAAAGTCTGAAGTGAAACAAAGTAGAAATATCCTTGTTTTATGATTCTGTACTACTAAAATTTCTGTTGTGGAATATTAGTGAGAGGGCCATTTATTTATGTACAACAATATCAGTAAAAAGGTTAAAGATTTTATATTTTATTAGATTTGTAATACTTTATTATGTTTGTAGTCAATATTTGTTTTCAATATTTCTAAAAGTATAGATGTTTAATATTTTTATTATATAAAGTAACATAGTGAGATGATTATTGTAGTCTAGCAAATTAATAATCTTACACATATCTATCATTTCATAGTTGCCCTTTTTGTGTACTTGCGCCAAGAACACCTAAAATCTATGCCCTTAGCAAATATCCCAAAATGCAATACTAACTTTAGTTCCCATGTTCCAGATTAGATCTCTAGACTTTAAAATGTTAAAGCATTCAACTTTATGTCTTTTGACCTACATCTCTCCATTTCCTCCTCACTCCCTTGCTGTGATAACCACTGTTTTATTGTCTATTTGTATGAATTTTTTTATTCCACATATAAGATCATGCTGTATTTTTCTTTCTGCATCTGGCTATATTTCACTTAGCATAGTCATCTAAGGTTCATCCATGTCATGCAAAATGGCAGGATTTCCTATTTTTAAGGCTGAATAATATTGTGTATATGAGTATATAGCACAATTTACTTGTTTATTCATCTGTTGACAAATACTTAGGCTGTTTTCATGTATTGGTTATTGCGAATAATGCTGTAGTGAATGTGGGAGTGCAGATATTACAGAAAATGTTACAAATTCCTGATTTGTGTTAGTGGAAGCACAGCTAGAAAATATATGAAAACTTACTTTTACATGTTGTTTGTCACACATAGCAATATACAAGTTTTATAGGTTTATGTAAACTTCTTTTGTATTTAGGAAAAGGTTCAGAAGAAAAGTTATAGAAAACTGAAGACTACTTTTGTTAATGTTACTTCTGAATGCCCATCGTAAGTAATTTCTCATAAAGCTTTTCCTCATATTTGAATAGACTAAATGTATTTACTGTACAATGGAGTTAATATTTCTGTTCATTTCCACAGGAATGATGTTTACAATTTTAATTTGAGTGGAGCTGAAGAACCTATTATAAAACTTGGAGTAAGCTAGAAATCATTGGGTATTTTATATGTACTATACAGTTATTAGAGTATGTGTTTTTTAATGTCCATCCTCTTACATCAAAGTTTTTTAAATATGTATTGATTTATTGGGTTATTAAAGTTCTTTCAAATCTTCAGGAATAAGATAGAAACATGTGATTGGAGGTAGAAGGACTTAACTGCTCTATTAAGAAAATCACTTTTCGGCTCGGTGCCTGTGGCTCAATCAGCTAAGGCGCCAGCCACGTACACCTAAGGTGGCGGGTTCAAATCCCCAGCCCGGCCCGCCAAAACAACAATGATGGCTGCAACCAAAAAATGGCCGGGCATTGTGGGCGCCTGTGGTCCCAGCTACTTGGGAGGCGGAGGCAGGAGACTCGCTTGAGCCCGGAGTTGGAGGTTGCTATGAGCTGTGATGCCAGGGCACTCTACCCAGGGGGGTAGCTTGAGGCTCCGTCTCAAAAAAAAAAGAAAATCACTTTTCTTATTTATGTAACAAAGTTAAAACAAATGGTCTTTTTTTAGTATAATTGATTGTATTAGCTTTCTTTTTAAAATATTGATGTAAACTTAATTTTAATGTCTCAAATCATCTTATTCCATTATGTGACAGAAACTAGATTTTATGTTTCTTTTTTGTTTATTTTGACACTAAGAATTCTTTTTAAAAAATGTTTATTCACAATACAGATCCAAGAATTTGAAGCCACAACTAGAGAAGCCTGTGTGGATAATTCAATAAAATTGTAGGTGTTTTCATTACAATTAGATAGGTCAGATTAAAATACACTTATCTCCATCTTTGTTTCTTATTAAATATCCCTTCATAGTCTTTCTGAGAGTTTTTAACGTATTAGAAGAGTGAAAAAAAATGTTACTGTCATGATTTATTCTCATTATGATTGCTATGTCAGAATTTACTTTTAAAATTAATATGCAGGTTATCTGCACTTTGAATATTAGCTGTGTATCTTAGATCATAAAGTTTGAAATATTTAATATAAAAGTTCCTTAATCCAACCTCATTATTTTATAACTGAAGTCAGGAGAGGATAAGTGGCTTTGCCAGGATACTTAGCTAATTAGTGAAATAATTCAGGTTAAAAAGTCAGGTCTGGGCTCGGCACCTGTGGCTCAATCGGCTAAGGCGCCAGCCACGTACACCTAAGGTGGTGGGTTCGAATCCCCAGCCCGGGACCGCCAAACAACAATGATGGCTGCAACCAAAAAATAGCCGGGCGTTGTGGCGGGCACCTGTGGTCTCAGCTACTTGGGAGGTGGAGGCAGGAGACTCGCTTGAGCCCAGGAGTTGGAGGTTGCTATGAGCTGTGATGCCATGGCACTCTACCCAGGGGGACAGCTTGAGGCTCCGTCTCAAAAAAAAAAAAAAAAAAAAAGTCAGGTCTAATTGTCCATGCATGCTACCTTAGGAAAACAAATATGAAGGGTATTTTAAAATTAATGCATATTTTTGTTTTAGGATAGGTTTAAGGAATCATGATGAAGTTGAACCTTCT
>CAUYQV010089940.1:0-11764 GCA_963574575.1 Galagoides demidoff
ATTAGCTATTCCCTTAAGTATCAACTCCTGACAAATTCTCTGTTCTCCTTCTACTCTCAGTCCAAGGGTAACACATAAAATCGAATAACTGCTGCTTCTTCTAATAGTCACAACTAAGTGAGTGCTATTGCATATTTATGTTATCTATAACGCTATTCATAGACACTATTGTAAATAGTAAAATACCATAAAATGCACATTGGATGATGACATGAATACTTCCGGTTGTTTGATATTTATGGAAAGAAATAAGTAATGAGATTGAGCTAAAGGTTATTCCTAGCAGGAAAGGGAACAGTCATTGAAGTTTATGCATAGCGATAAACTTTTAAAAGTGGTTTCTGTGAGAAACATGACTAGCTGGAATTGCCTTTTTTTGTTGTTAGTACATGGAGTACAACTTTCTTCATATTTTATTTTAAAATATACACAACTCTGCCTGGTCTTTCAACAGAATTGCCTGATAAAATTTTAAAAATAAATTATATATATATATATATATAGAGAGAGAGAGAGAGAGAGAGAGAGAGAGAGAGATAGTATATATTCATATATATATATTTTTGAGACATTCTCATTCTGTTCCCCTTGGTAGAGTACTGTGGTATCATAGCTCATAGCATCCTCAGGCTCTTGGGTTTGAGTAACCCGCTTGCCTCAGTCTCCCAAGTAACTGGGACTATAGGCACCTGCCATAATGCCCTGCTAGTTTTTCTATTTTTAGTAGAGATGGGGTCTTGCTCTTGCTCAGGCTGGTCTCAATCTCCTGAGCTCAGACAATCCATCCGCCTTGGCCTCCCAGAATGCTAGGATTGCGGCGTCAGCCACAGTGCCCGGCCATAAAAAAAAAACTTTTTTTATTTTGGGGATGGAAACTAGATGAGGCAATTGAATAAGATGAAAATATAATGAAGCAGAGCAACTGAAGAAGTTAGTCTGCAGGCAACAGAGCTGCAGGAAAAGCCACTGTCATAATTTCTTTTCTGATTATTTGAAATATGCGTGGCACATTTAAAGAAATATAAAGCACAAATGGTGATCTTGAAAAGGAAGAGGAATGATTATTGTTGTGATTTTTATATTTAGAGATTTTCCGAATTTGCAGATCATGTAAACATTCATTTGGGAAATTTCAAAATTATAATGTATATCAAGTATCATTAGGCATGTGCTCAAGTGCTGAGCAGTACAGTTATAACTTGGACAACCAGACAGCACCATGATAACTGAAGAGAGACAAATTCCTCAAAAATAGATTATCAAAGGCCAGGAGTCATAGCTCACTCCTGTAAACCTAGCCCTTGAGGAGGCAGAGGCAGGTGAACTGCTTGATGTCAGGAGTTTGAGAGCAGCCTGCACAAGGGCAAGACCCCATCTCTAATGAAAAAATAGAAAACCTAGCCAGGTACTGTGGAGGGCGCCTGTATTCCCTGCTACTCCAGAGGAGGTTGTGGCAAGAGGATTGCTCAAAACCAGGACTTTGAGGTTGCTGTGAGCTATGACATCATGGCACTCTATCCAGGGTGACAGAATGAGACTGTTTGAAATATATATATATATGTATATATATTTATATAATCAAAATGAAATCTCTGAAAATGTGTATACCTTTGATCCAGAAACTTCATAACCAAGAATATCTCCTAAGGAAGTATGTGTGTGTGTGTGTGTGTGTGTGTATGTATATGTGTGTGTGAAATGATTGTTTTTGACAATGTTTACTCTGTTGGTTTTTTTTTTTTGAGACACAGTCTCACTATGTCACCCTTGGTAGAGAGTGCTATGATGTCGTAGCTCACAGCAACCTCAAACTCTTAGACTCAAGCAATTCTCTTACCTCAGCCTCCCAAGTAGCCAGGACTACAGGCGTCCACCACAATTCCTGGCTATTTTTTTGTTGTAGTTATCATTGTTGTTTAGCAGGCCCGGGCTGGGTTCGAACCCACCAGCCTCACTGTATGGGGCCAGTGCCCTACCCACCGAGCTATGGGTGCTGAGCCTCTGGTTTTATTTATAAAAAAAAGAAGGAAGAACTAGAAACAAGCCACATTTCCATCAACAAGGTATTGTTTATGTAAGTTGCAGCACACCCATACAATGGCAGAATATTTTGATGATTCGGGACAGTGGTGTGGTCTATTTATTGCAGAGACCAGGAGGAGGAAGAAGGTGAACATTTTGCCTTTCTTGTACTCTGGAAAATTTCCAAATAGATGGAGTTTATTTTTGCTATCCCCCAGCTCTCCTTCCTACTCTTCTCTTTCATGTCTTGGAGTCTCTTTCTTTTGGGTCCTAAAATCTTCTAATGAACTCAATCATTATAACACCTTTTACTTTTTAATTTGGATTCATCTCTCCTAAACTGTTTATAATCTTTACAACTTCGTTCCCTCACTAGTAAATTCACAGAGAATCGCTATGAAGATTCAGGAGGTTTTGTTTGTCGTTTTTGATAATCGCCATCACTATAGCAGGGCTGGAGACTGCAGTGAAGGGTGTGGGCTATGGTTTGCTAAGAAGAGGTGATCAATACATTGAAAGTCTGAAGTCAGCATTTTCTCATAGCTCAGACCACATTTATTCTCTGCACTACTAATAGCAAATGAGTGGTATTTTCAGTGACAAATGGCCCCACTCCTATACTAGCGAGACAAATCATATAATATAGTTAAAAGAAGAAAAGGGCATCAAATACCACGAGGTTGTTTGTTAATGCATGCCTGTTTTTTGAAAAGACTCTAATGACTTAATTATGCCTGGTCATATTTTCTCTTAACTTTTCAAAGCACTTTTCCATGTCCTTTCCATTGGATCCTTATAATCACCCCGTGGAGGGCAGACTAGGTATTATTGCTCCCATTTGGAAAATGATGACATGAAGACACAAAGTTGATTGCAGAGTAGTAACAAGAACCAGGATGACAGACTCTGCTAGACATTTTATCTTCTAGATCACAGACAGGATCCCCTTGGTAGCTAGTAAACTATTACTGTAGAAGCAAGGCAGAATTTGAAACCATTCCCAGGAACTCAACCTGGGATTAAAGTTTTGAAGTTCCATTAAAAATAAAAAATTAGGGCAGCTGTTTGTCCTTGGGAGGAGGGGAGAGTTTTGTAAGCTGAGCTGATAGTAACACATCTAGACCAGTGATTTTTAACCAGAGTTAGTTTTGCCACTTGTCCCTGACCTCACCCCTGTCCTTGAGGACATTTGGCAGTGCCCACAGACATTTTTGGTTGTTGCAAATGGGAGTGTGATTGGTTCCTCTAGTGGGCAGCAGCCAGGGATCCTGTGAAAAATCCTATATGCGCAGGACCATCCCCCATAACAAAGAATTATCCAGATGCTCATAGTGCTGAGGTCAAGGTTGGTGTGGGCTCAATTAGTTACATATAAGGACTCTGCCATTAGAACTATATAAACCACTGATGGGCAAAACGTTAAAAAGAGATTCCCATAGTGGCTACTTCCTAGAAGACTGTGTCATGTGGAGCCTTAGCATCTGGAGCTCCAGGAAGGGGAAAAATTCAACTCATAGAATGATAGAGACACCATTTTGTTTGGAACCTCCAGCCCAGGATCCCAGCATCAGGGCTTTAGTTTCAGCAAAATCGCTCCTGGTCTTTACTTCACTGCTTTTGGTGCTGCCTATAGTTGAAGTGGAAGCGGGAGGTGCCATTGCTCTCTTGGTGGGTGTGGTTCTCAGCTTTACTTTCATGGAAGAGAAGTGGACAGTTGTAACTTGGAAGGACCTCCTGAATCAGACCTTGCCCTGAAAACCTTGGATAAGCCTGACCTTGGTATTTGAAAGTTTCCAAAAACAGTGAATAGTTTCATGTATTCCGTTGTTTCTCTCTTTTTTTTTTTTTTTTGAGACAGAGCCTTAAGCTGTCCCCCTGGGTAGAGTGCCATGGCATCACAACTCACAGCGAACTCTAACTCCTGGGCTCAAGCAAGTCTCCTGCCTCAGCCTCCCAAGTAGCTGGGACCACAGGCGCCTGCCACAATGCCTGGCTATTTTTTTGGTTGTAGCCGTCATTGTTGTTTGGTGGGCCCAGGCTGGATTCGAACCTGCCACCTTGGGTGTATGTGGCTGGCGCCTTAGCCACTTGAGCCACAGGGGCCAAGCCTCGTTGTTTCTCTTAAAGTGGGAACAAATTGAGGTATAGATGGTAAAAATTTTATTTTACAAGTAACACACTGAAAAAACGCAGCCTATAATTTGTTGGTTAGAAAGGGGATCAGGCTCAGCACTTGTAGCTCAGTGGCTAGGGCAGCAGTCACATAAACCAAAGCTGGCGGGTTCAAGCCCAGGTTGGGCCCGCCAAACGACAATGACAACTACAACCAAAAGATAGCCGGGCATTGTGGCAGGCGCCTGTAGTTTTAGCTAGTTGGGAGGCTGAGGCAGAAGAATCACTTAAGCCCAAGACTTGGAGGTTGCTGTGAGCTATGATGCTATAGCACCGTACAGAGGGTGACGTAGTGAGACTGTCTCAAAAAAAAAAAAAAAAAAGAAAGGGGATCAAAGAAATAAGATGGCTTAAATTTATGTAAGTAATATTTCAGAGTTTTAGAATTTTCAAAGCATGTGAAATAGGAAGAAAGATTTTAGCCAGATTCCTAGGAAGTTGCCACTGTTAAATCACTGCCTCCTAAATTGCTGAGCAGTCTTTCCTTCATATTTTTCTTAGATTTTTGCTTTATCTCCCGAGTTAATATTGTATTTATACATCACATAGTCAGCCAAAAATGGAAACATTTATCTCTGGGTAAAAAACATTTATGAAAATGGATTCAGTGTTTCTAATGTTGAAATGAAAGATTTAATGTTTTAAAAAAAAGAACCTTTATGTTAACTTCGAAAGGGAGAAAAGATCTAATGTTAAAAACAACCTTATATTAATTGAGTAACAGTCCCATGGTGAAAGTAATATATTAAATGTTCATATAAACCCATTATAAGTTTAAAAATTTTTAAAAGACAGTCCAACCGAAGGTCGCATCTTTCACGTCTTTACCCCGCAGCGGTGCTTTCTCTTCATTCTTCAACTCTTTTCTCAGTCCTTGCTCCCCAGCCGTCATGATCCCCCATCTCCCACCAGCATTTGGCTTAATTCATATTCCCATGTTTCTCTCCAGCTTCCTTCTCCTTACATGGTTCAGCTCCACTCTGGTCCCTTCTTCTTGCTCTTAGTGAGACCACTCAGCCTCGTGGGCGCTGGCTGATGGCTGCAGACTCTGGAGGCACCAGTGGTCTCACCAAGAGAGTCTGTCTAGGAGTGAGCTTCTGCTATTATTTTTGAAGGAATAGGCAGACAAAAGAGGGGGAAGCCTATCCTGGGTGCCTTAGAGGAAACTCAGAGGCTCATTTTCCTAGCAGTAAACTCCTACTCTACTTCCGAAAGAGTTACCATTATTCTCCATACTCACTTATAAGTTGTAACTCTTATTTGTTTAATAGCAATGAACTCTGTGGACGGTAGTGTCTGGGATACAGGTATTTTCAGTTTGCCTTTAGACAATGGGAGAGTTGAATTTACTAATTAAGAGGAGCACTTAGCAGGACTTCTTGATCTTTGAGGGGGAGGAGGGTATAGAGGGCCAAGCAATTTTGGTATTTTATTTCCCAGAAGAAGGCTGACACAGATGAGAAGCATTATTTGTATCTCATTGATGAAGATTAGAACTACATATCCTAAATAATTGCTTCCTTGAACATGATTAAGCTGACCATGACTTTAAAAATCAGTCTTATTAGAGTTTGTTTCAAGTTAGGTAATACAGAATGTCAGTCATCTTCAGCTGACCTATCATTCAGATCAGCTATTCTCAAGGTGTGGTTCACAGACCCCTCCCTTGACTCTATGGGAGAGTTTAGTTTGCAAGGTCCAAACCTTTTCTTTGAGACAGAGTCTCACTATGTCACCCTCAGTAGAGTGCTATGGCATCACAGGTCACAGCAACCTCTAACTCTCCGGCTTAAGCGATTCTCTTGTCTCAGCCTCCCAAGTAGCTGGGACTACAGGTGCCCACAACAATGCCTGGCTATTTTTTGGTTGTAGTTGTCATTGTTGTATGGCAGACCTGGGCTGGGTTTGAACCTGCTAGCTCCAGTGTATATGGCTGGTGCCCTAGCCACTAAGCTATAAGCGCTGAGGCCCAAACTTTTTATAATAATATTAAGATGTTATTCACCTTCTCCCTCGCCCCCAGTAATTTTGTACTAGCAAAAGCAATGGTAGTGAGAACTGTGGGTACATTAACACAAGTCAAGGTGATGGCTCTACAGCGTACCAGCAGCCACAGATTTCACTACCATGTACTTTCGGGAAAAGAAAAGCCAATTTCACTTAAGAAGGCTCTTGTTGAAGTAGTAAAAACAATTAAGTTTATTAAATCTTGACCCTTGAGTATCTATTTTTAACATTCTGTGACAAAATGGGAAGCATACCATTCAGTTGCTGCCAACTGAAATACCAAAGTGCAATGGTTGTCTTATTGAATTGGTTGAACTGCCAAGACAAACTAGCTCCTTTTTTCCATGAAAGACCATTTTTACTTGAAAGAACAACTGACAGATAATCTATTCAAACTTGGGTATTTGGCAGAAGTTTGATCAAAAATAAATGAAATGAACTTGTTATTTCAAGGAAAAGAACTGACAGTATTTTGTTAAATATAAAATTTGAGTTTTCAAGTAAAAATTAGAATTTTGGAAAACTTGCATTCACCCCTATGAGTTTGACTGTCTCTCAGTGCTGAAAACTTTTCTGGTGAGATGCAATATGAATGTGGCTTTTAAATATTGTATATGGAGATGTGTCAACATTGGGAAGATCTGGATCAGCCTCTGCACTGATATTTTCTTTTTTTTGCAGTTTTTGGCTGCGGCTGGGCTTGAACCTGCCGCTTCCAGCATATAGGGCCAGCGCCCTACTCCTTTGAGCTACAGGCGCCGCCTGCACTGATATTTTCAATATAACCAATGAATGATGTTACCAAATGCATGGGTGGAAAGGTCCAATCAAACTACAAGACAAACCAATGGATTTTAATGTAGCAGGGTAGGAGACATTCACTGACATAGTTTCAGATTTCACACTGTAAATAATCTTTAAGGAACTGCCACTTACTGAGTTTTGATGTGGTATCAAATAGTAGTATCAACACTTTTCTGAAAAAAAAAACACTTATTAAAAAATTCTTCCCCTTTCCAACAACATATGTGTTTAAGGCCAAAATTTCTTCATATAATTCAGCCAAAACAACATATTGCAACAGATTGAATGCAGAAGTAGATATGAGACTCCAACTGTCTTGCATTAAACTAGAATCTAAAGAAATTTTCAATGCCTCTCTTCTTACCAATTACTTTTTTGGTTTAGATAAGAAGAGCTATTTATCTTAAATAAAAAAAATGTTATTTATATTAACATGTGATGGGTTTATCATGGTATTTTAAAATAAATAATGTCAATATAGTTTGCAAAGTTGATTCTGTTAAAGCAAGTGTTATTATTCCCTTTGCTCATTTAAGAACAGTAATGCCTACATTTGGATGGTGCTTTGTACTTTCCAAAGTGTTTTTTTTTTTGAGACAGAGCCTCAAGCTATCCCCCTGGGTAGAGTACTGTGGTATCACAGCTCACAGCAACCTCCAACTCCTGGGCTCAAGCAAGTCTCTTGCCTCAGCCTCCCAAGTAGCTGGGACAGCAGGTGCCCACCACAGCAGCCAGCTATTTTTTGGTTGCAGCTGTCATTGTTGTTTTGGTGGGCCCAGGCTGGATTCGAACCCGCCACCTTAGGTGTATGTGGCTGGTGCCTTAGCCACTTGAGCCACAGGCGCTGAGCCTCCAAAGTGTTTTTACATACACCAACAAGTTCATCCTTTTGAGCAATCCTACAGGTCAGGTATTCCACTAAAGAAAACTGAGGTTTAGAGCAAACATCAAGTAGCTTACTCTACATCAGAGAGACAGTGATGGAATAGGAACCTAACCTCAGATTTTTCAATTTCTGATTCCATCATATTTTTGTAATACTTCTTTTTTTTTTTTAATTTTGAGACAAAATCTTACTCTGTTGCCCTGGGTAGAGTGCCATGGCATCATAGCTCACAGCTACCTCAAACTCTTGGACTCAAGAGATCCTCTTGCCTTAGTTTTTCTATTTTTAATGGAGATGAGGGTCTCACTCTTGCTCAGGCTGGTCTTGGAAGTCCTGAGCTCAAGCAATCTGCCCACTTCAGCTTCCCAGAGTGCTAGGATTACAGGGGGGAGCCACTACACCAGCCTGTAATACTTCTTTGTAGGTTCAGGAATGACTGGAGATTAATTAGTATGTGAACAGTTTAAATTATAAATAAGTTTTAAAGGGTTTATCAAATTACTGTAGTTTGGGGGAACAAATATTAAGCTCAAATATATATTAAATCATATTGGGTTTGAGTTATGTGCATGGAAATCATTTCAAATTCTCGATTAGCAATGTCTTAGTGAATGCTTTTATAAAACCTCTATGTCTATTTGTTGTATCAGATTGTATCAGTGCTGAGCATAGGATAGGCGCTCCATGCATATTTGTTGAAGGGATGAATAAATGAGGGTGGGAAAGGAATGTAGAAATTACCCGCGACTTCCACTGACATTGACAATTCAGGAGTCATCACTCAAGAGATCACTGCATTTAAAAATAGGTACAACTGAAACATAACAACCACGGGCTATTATTAGGACTAAAAAGGTATAAAAAGCTATGGAACTGCAAAGAAACCAGAGGCAGAACACATTAAAATGGTAAGCTGTTATTAATTTTATTACCCCATACTCAGTCCTTTCCAAGTCTAGGGCATTGAATTGACTTTGCAATAAAAGAAAAACAACCATATATAAAACATAAAATTCTGTGTGTTTTTCAGGAGATTATTAGAAATACAAGTAACTGTTTCCGCCCCCACCCTCACCTTCTCTCTTTCTCCTGCTACTTAGGTAGCCAGACACCCATTTGCTGACTACAGCTCCTACCTATCGGCCAGCAACATTCCAGAAGAGCTTTCCTCTTGCCTGCATCTTTTTATTTATTTATTTTTTGAGAGACTGGGTTTCACTCTGTCACCCAGGCTTCTGAGTAGCTAGGTCTACAGGTATGTGTCACCACGCTCAGCTAATTAAAAAAAAAAGAAATTGTAGAGATACGTTCTCACTCTGTTGCCTAGGCTGGTCTCAAACCTCCGGCCTGAAGCAGTCCTCCTGCCTGGGCCTTCCAAAGACCTGGGACTCCAGGTATGAGCCCCCACACCTTGCCTTCATCTTTAATTTTAAAAATTAATTAAATTTCTTTTCTTTTTTTTTTTTTTTGAGACGGAGCCTCAAGCTATCCCCCTGGGTAGAGTGCCATGGCATCACAGCTCATAGCAACCTCCAACTTCTGGGCTTAAGCGAGTCTCCTGCTTCAGCCTCCCAAGCAGCTGGGACCACAGGCGCCCACCACAACGCCCGGCCATTTTTTGGTTGCAGCCATCATTGTTGTTTGGCAGGCCCGGGCTGGGGATTTGAACCCACCACCTTAGGTGTACGTGGCTGGCGCCTTAGCCGATTGAGCCACAGGCTCAATTTCTACTAGATGTATTAAGTATTAAAAAAACAAAAAAGAAAACTGATTAAGTCATAGATACCATCTCTGGGGAGTCAAAATCAGCACAGGTAAAACAAACGTAAAAAAAGCATCCTTTTTTTCTGTGGTGCTTTGCAGAGAGCTTTGACAACCCAACTTCATTTATTACCGAAATGGCTTGCTGCTGTCTGGGTTAAAGAAAATTAACTTGCTCAAGGTCATCTCATAGTTAGAGATAAAACTGCAATCGGAACCCAGATCTTTCTGACTTCATGTTCTTTACATAGCATGCTACCTTCTGAAAACAAAAACTTAAAACCAGAATTGTATGTACCAAGAACTAACACAGCTGTCACGTGATTGATCGAAATAAACTTCGACCACAGAGATGATTTCTAAACTTTGTCATTTCTGTAATGTTTTCCATTTTCCTTAGCATCTGAGAAGCACCACTTTATTTTCTCCTTCTCTCTTCTTTTTGCTGACTTCCAGCAGCTGCAGACCTGGTGTGATCATAAAGAGAGAAAGAAAACCTTCAACTGCCCACGTCATACTTCACACATCATACTTCACATAGTAAGAGAATACATAGGATTCTACTATGAGAAATTTCTATTAAAATTTCATCAGGTGACTTACTTCTATAATCCTATCACTTTGGGAGGCCAGGGCGGGAAGATAGCTTGAGACCAGGAGTTTGAGGCCAACCTGGAAAACACATTGAGACCCCATCTCTATGCAGTTTTTAAAAAAAAAATTACCTGACTCTCTTCTCTTCTCCCCTGCTCTCTCTCCTCCTCACTCTCCTCTTTTTCTCTCCCCTTTTCTTTCCTCCTTGGTGCTGCTCTGCAGCCTCCCTCCCCCACCAATAAAGACCTTTCGAACAAGCAAAAAAAAAAAAAAAAAAATTAGCTGAGTGTGGTGGCACACACCTCTAGTCCCAGCTACTCAGAAAGCTGAGGTAGGAAGATCACTGGAGCCTTAGCAGTTCAAGGCTGCCGTGAGTTATGAACATGCCACAGAACTCCAGTCTGGGTCACAGAGGAAGAAAGTGAAACTCCGCTTATCAAAAATAATAATAATAAATAAATAAAAATGTCATCGATGGTTCAGAAGCTGTGAAGCATAGCTAAGGCTGAAAGTGGCTGGCAGCTGGCATGTATACCACGGAAGTTCCATATGGGTAAAAAAAAGGAATCTGTGATTCTGTGTGGTATATTTAACACTATCACCACCTACACATTCAGTGAAAAGCTGTTCATGGCTGAAGAGAAAGCCCCAATTCCCTCCTACATCACGTCTCAGCTTAGTTTTGGTGTGAGCCATGGGCAGCTTCATCGAGGTGGTTTGCACCCTTTACCCAGGACAAACATTCCAATAGTGTAACACCTGTAGAATCTGTACAACAGAAGGTTCATTTAGTAACATTTAATAAGTCCATAATAATAATACAATAGAATTTACAATATTTTCTCTGACCCTTCTCCTATCCCTTGTATGTCACTAATTTGTTCCTGAGCCTTCTCCATTTATTCAAGTCCCTTAAATAGGTCCCTTATTTCCATTCTCACCACCCTAGCTTTAGTTCTCTTTACGTTTTGGGTTATAAAACTCACTGAACCACTCTTACTACCCATTCTCTCTTCACTTTCTCCAAGCCATTCTTTACATGTTCCAATTAGTTTTAATGAATCAAATTCTTTACTCAAAAACACAACGACTTGTAAAGTCTTTTTTTTTTTTTTTTTTGAGACAGAGCCTCAAGCTCTCCCCCTGGGTAGAGTGCTGTGGCATCACAGCTCACAGCAACCTCCAACTCCTGGGCTCAAGCGAGTTTCCTGCCTCCACCTCCCAAGTTGCTGGAACCACAGGCGCCCGCCACAACGCCTATTTTGTGGTTGCAGCCATCATTGTTTGGCAGGCCTGGGCTGGGGACTCGAATGCTACCTTAGGTGTATGTGGCTGGCACCTTAGCCACTTGAGCCACAGGCACCAAGCCAACTTGTAAAGTCTTTTTTTTTTTTTTTTGAGATGGAGCCTCAAGCTATCCCCCTGGGTAGAGTGCCATGGCATCACAGCTCATAGCAACCTCCAACTCCTGGGCTCAAGCGAGTCTCCTGCCTCCGCCTCCCAAGTAGCTGGGACCAC